>JAVJIF010011455.1:0-157342 GCA_038442645.1 Agave tequilana
CCATTATTTTTAGACAGAAATGTCTTTATTGTTGCTTGACTGATTTCACATCTGGATGAGGCGATGCATAGCCACTTGAGGGTCAGGTCGGGCATGTCTTCGTAGTTCCATGCGAAGACGTCTATGAACTCTGTATAAGATGTATTAGGTCTTCTTTCTCAAAGAGCGGTAAGCTCTTAATTATGAAGATGGATTTGGTTTTAGCCTCATCTCCTAGGTTGATCTGAATCACCTTATGATTGGTTGATGGCTCACTCTACTCGAAGAGGATATCCCAAAGAGTATTTAGGTGTCTGATCCAAGGATTTGGTGTCTGACTGGATCATTTCTTCATCTTTGTCCTCCATCCTCCAGATGGCTAGTTGAAATTATATTCACTGAAAGATCTACGAAGATAGCGTTGACACTGATATCTGAATCCCATGATGACGTGCCTGTCGAGTGATCGTGATATAATGATTTCTCAGACTCAGAGTCCGATGGGATTGGAGTTGACACGTAGCCTCCCCCTCCCCCTTGCCCCCAGAGTTTGATGACAGAAGTCAGGGGCCTTCCCTTTTGGGACAAAAGATCAGAGAAGTGTTTATCTTCCTTGGCCAATGTTCAATGTCACGCCCCGCTTCCCAAAATACGGGTAAACGGAGTCGCGACGAGAGTCGGCGATGTATATATGCGAGAAGAATACCCCACGTATACACGCTAAGCCTAAAGTAACCTAAACAAGTTATAAAATCTCTACCATAAATCAAAATCAATACAATAATACATATAAAGTCTAACACAATGATAGCATATGAATAAAATAGGAAATATGACTGGATGCAATATATGAATAAAAGAACAGGGCTACGATAATCAGGAAAAGAGAGACTCCAGCTCCTCAAGGTCCATGTGATCCTCTCCAAATATCTGGTCAGCATAAAAAATAGCCCCAGATTTGGATATGCAAATCCAGGAAGTTAGAACTCCTTGTGATGTATAGAAATAAAATGAAAGTGCATATGCATATAAATGTGAGCAGATTATGAACACATATGTACTGGAATAAAATAGAAATAACATATAGAATTGAATAGAAAGTAATAAGCCAGTCAATACAAAATCAGATGTCGAATCAGGTGTCAGGTGTACGGTTAGGTCACTGGTATAATCATATATATATATATATATATATATATATATATATATATATATATATATATCAAGTTCAGTCTACAATATCACTGTATGATTTTGATTTTGTTATTAATTATGTCAGCGAACACCAATTGCCACATGCAGTGTATGAATTCCATGCTACACCTACTACATGTGTCAATCAGTGTCTTAGATTATTGAGACTGATTAGTTGGATACACTGACCATGCTTTAAGTGGGTCCTGTACATACCCGGGGACCACAGCCCAAGATGCCTGGCACTGAACCAAGCCCGTACTGCTTGGTACTCAGTAACAGTATCAGTAACAGTAATATCAGATGGATGCCAGTTATTCCGGGAACCTAGCAGTGGAACTGTAATACCCCGTTCCCAGAATACGTACTTAGTTGCGTATTCAGATTTTCGATCGTATTTTTCGATTTACTTCCTGTATTTATTCTGTATTATGAATTCCTTATATGGTTGTTTTGTCTTGGATTTGGATTCGTGGACTCGAGTCAGCCCCAGTCTGAACCGAGGACCTAATCCTAATGTATTATTCGATTTAGTCTTTTTGATAATTAGATTTGACCGATTTTAGTTTTAAAGATCATTTTCAAATATTATATATTTTCTATGATTTTCTAGATTTTTCCTGAATTAAAATGAAAATCTTCAAAACCGGTGTCGACCAGTGCCGCTGATCGATTCCAGGATTTTTATTTCACAAACAGCTAGGAATTTCAAGATGATCCTTTAGACTTTATTTCTTAGAATCTTATTTCTTATTCAAATACTTTTTCTGAGGATTTTATGATTTTATGAAAATTCCACCGGAGTTGGTAGCTAGCTGGTTCCGGGATTTTTAGCTTTAAAACTATAAAGTATTTCTTAAAACGAATTTCACCATGAGTCTTAAAATAATATTCTTGATTTTTGGTAATTATTTCGGGTCGTTCCGAGATACTTGAATTTCGGACGATTCCTGTGTTTTCCCGAAAGATTTCCGCATCTGCAACTGAATCCCGGGAATCCGCCACTTTTATTATTTTCAAATTCTCTTCCAAGAAAATATCTCCTCATATGAATTTCTTTTCCTTTTTCCTTTTCCTTTATTTCTTTCCTTCCTCCACAAGCCAAAGCCTTTTCCTATTTTCCAAAATTCCAACAATTCCATTTTTCCTCTCCACACACTTCCACCAACCTCCACCATTAATGCCCCCTTTCTCTCTCTCCTCCATGGCGGCCAAGTGGCCAAAAGAGGGACACTCATCCCATCCTCCCCTATTTGCAAAAACCCCCCTCTCTTTTATTTATTTGCATCTCCTTCATAAAATCCAAAGCCTATAAATACTTTTCCTTTACATTTCATTTCCTTTTTCATTTTCTCTTCACCAAGAACCAAAGCCCTAACCTCCATCTCCCCCTTCATCCCCACCACAACCACCACCTCCACCGGCGCCTCCGGCCACCCCGACTCCGGCGAGAGACCTCCGATCTCCGGCCACCACTTCTTCTCACCAACACCAACAACAAAACCTCCAACCTCCACCTTCTTCTTCATCATCAACTTCCATCACTACCACCGTCACTCCATCACCTTGTACTTCTCTTAGGTAAGTGTTCTTCATCACCAAGACTTGATTAATTCCCGGTATACTTAAGTTTACATATCATGTTCACTTGTGTCTTCAAATCATGATTATTTGGTCATCAAACAAAACCACTAAAATCTGTTCTGTTTGCTGTTTCCAGACGATTAGTCGACTAGACCTATAGATTAGTCGACTAGAAACCCTTAGTTGAAACGTAACCTTTCTGGAAACACAGTTTTAGTCGACTAGACCAAATTACCAGTCGACTAGAGACCTTAGTCGACTACACCCTTGACCCTAGTCGACTAACCTTTCCTGAATCAGAAACCCAACTCTCTGTTACTCAGTATTAGTCGACTTGACATGACTGTTAGTCGACTTGAGATGTCTGTTAGTCGACTACTTTTTCCACCTAGTCGACTAACTTTTCCTGAATCAGAATATCAACTCTCTGGAACCCAGTTTTAGTCGACTATACCAGACTGTTAGTCGACTTGAGTCCACTATTAGTCGACTACTCTTCCACCCTAGTCGACTAACTTTGGCTGTTTGTCTTAGTTGATTTCTTTCTTGAATATGAACCTTACCCTCTAGACTTATATCATATCTTAGTATCACTTGACTTGTCACTAGGCAAACATCATCTTACCTTCTCTCCTTCTCTCTCCACTTCTCTCTACATATTTATATCAGGTTTTGTGGCGCATCCTGAGCTTCCGTGGATTTTGGATCTTTTGGCATATTGGTGGTTTAGGCGAGTAGTCTCGCTCTTCTCTATTTGAGTTTCCCGTTTCGTCGGGTCGATAAGTATTTCGCTTCTTATTTCCATATTCATGTATTGCACTACAATTGCTTGTATTATGGTAGCTTCATCTTGTGCTTGTACCATGCTTATGATATGCTTGTTCTTCATCATATACCATGCGTGGCCGACCCTTCGTGGTCGTTGGACTTTGAGTTACTTCCATGTTACCATTTGCCATTACTTCAGACCTGTCAGTTACATGCTACCTTTTAACACATGTATATCACTTTGGCAACCGTGTTATCACCTGACCATCTGACATGCCACTATTTGGCAAGACCTTCTTGTTATGTCATGACTTACCAGATTATCACCCATCTCTTGTCGTGACTTGTTACTTGATGTATATCACCACTTGTCATGCTATCTTTTGACACCAAGCATGATACACCTGATACTTATAATTATCATGATAACGGGAATGTAGTATCTGATCTCCTGTTACGATTCCAGTTATGTATTCCAATTATGTATTCCAGTTATGCATTCCAGTTATGATCCTGCTCATTCCCTTAATCTGATAATTATGTTAATAAACCATAAAAAGGACAACTTGTATGGGGAATGGGAGGAAATGATGGATGCCGGAATGATATCTTGCTTATAGTGATGGATTATAAAAATACTGGCGGTAAGTGTTAGTGGGACTTTGGGCCCACAGAAGATTACTGTTAGGGGACTTTGGGCCTCCAAGCTGGGGAACTACTATAAGAAGCTCTATCAGTTCTCCATCTATTTCCAATAACAACCTTGCTTTACTCGGATATGGATCTATGTGCGTTAGGACGCTAGTTCACATAGCTAGATATCAAAGTAAGACAAGTAATAATAATAATAGATTCCAGTTATTGATTCTTGTTACACTTGCTATGCACGTTATGATTTCCGATATGTATTCCCGTTTGACTGTTATATGATTTGCAACTCTGATTCTATACGCTTGGATTTCTGTGGCATGAGATAATGGTATATAGATGAGGGTTTCCTTGTTTGGATTATTCCTTCGATGTATTAGTCTCATGGGACCGTGACTTAAGCGTATACAATCACTTTTGCTTGTAATCAGCTTCACCTGGTTTTCCTGTTTTATGATGATTAGGTCATGCCTGTTCATATATACTTCATTTGTGTTCTAACCCTCCTATCTTCTGTACCTGACACTTGTGCTCCTCCTGGCTCGCCACCTGGCATTGTATCATACTCGCCTGGGGAGTTTCACTGACTCCCCTGGATTCTCATGTCCAGGTTTCGGAGCTTGGAGCGTATGGGTTTCCTGTTGCTGCTCAGAGTAGCGCAGCGGTAGCGTGGACCCCCAGCCGATCATCCAGAGCTCCATCCTTCCAGGCCCCCTTGTGAGTCCCCCGAGTTTTTCTTTTAAACTCGTGAGTGCCCTTTTCTATTCATACTTGTACATTTCCTTGTATACTTGTATGTGAGCGCCCTTTTATGCTGTTCATATATGTATATCTCTTGTACTCTCGCATTTGCGCATATCTGTGATGTATTATTATTGTAATATTCATCACCTCTGGTGATAACTCTGTAATTGTATATATATATGTGTTGGAATGTATAATGCACCATTTGCTTCCGTACTCTGATTCTTGTCTGTACTGATGCTTAGCGTATATACGGGAAGGTACTTTTGACTTGCGTATATACGTTGCAGTGACGTCTCCGTATCCGTGGGATCGGGGCGTTACAGGGTGGTATCAGAGCTTAGGCTCTAACTTCCTCAGTACGTCCAGAGGGCAAATTAATGGTAATGAATTTGCAACTGGAATACTTGAGTCTTGGTTATACATTCCAACTACAAGTGCAGAGTTATCTATTTCTTGGCCATCCTTCCTTTGATTCCTAATTCCTCCTATCCTTTCCCTGTTTTGGTTTTATGAAGCCTTTATGCCAACTTAAGATATGACTAGACTAGAGAGGTAGTGGCTGGTTCTGAATGAAGCTATTATGTGATCTCTTCGGTGAATTCTATGAAGCTTGGTATTCTCCAGATCGATCTTGATCTGGCTATCTTTCAGAAGACAGCAGTCGGAATTCTCTACGGATATTCTACATTCTCTACTATATCGTTCAGGGTGATTGGTGCCTGGTATTCGGGATTCTTAATTATCGGCCTTCTTTATTATGCTCAGGACTATCAGGGTTTTCTTTATCTTCGGTATTCTGGCTCATTTATTGCACAGCCACGACATCAGCAGTATTATTCAGCATTATTCGAAGATATATACAGCCGGAAGTGCGGAGGATGATTATTGTTCAGTCGACTTGAGAGCCCTACCTCTAGTGCTTCATATCTTAATCGGTATAAATTCCACCTTTGTCCCTTTGTATTCAATTTACCCCTTATCGAAATTGCGAGGACGCAATTTTTTGTAAGGTGGGTGGATTGTAATACCCCGTTCCCAGAATACGTACTTAGTTGCGTATTCAGATTTTCGATCGTATTTTTTGATTTACTTCCTGTATTTATTCTGTATTATGAATTCCTTATATGGTTGTTTTGTCTTGGATTTGGATTCGTGGACTCGGAGTCAGCCCCAGTCTGAACCGAGGACCTAATCCTAATGTATTATTCGATTTAGTCTTTCTGATAATTAGATTTGACCGATTTTAGTTTTAAAGATCATTTTCAAATATTATATATTTTCTATGATTTTCTAGATTTTTCCTGAATTAAAATGAAAATCTTCAAAACCGGTGTCGACCAGTGCCGCTGATCGATTCCAGGATTTTTATTTCACAAACAGCTAGGAATTTCTAGATGATCCTTTAGACTTTATTTCTTAGAATCTTATTTCTTATTCAAATACTTTTTCTGAGGATTTTATGATTTTATGAAAATTCCACCGGAGTCGGTAGCTAGCTGGTTCCGGGATTTTTAGCTTTAAAACTATAAAGTATTTCTTAAAACGAATTTCACCATGAGTCTTAAAATAATATTCTTAATTTTTGGTAATTATTTCGGGTCGTTCCGAGATACTTGAATTTCGGACGATTCCTGTGTTTTCCCGAAAGATTTCCGCATCTGCAACTGAATCCCGGGAATCCGCCACTTTCATTATTTTCAAATTCTCTTCCAAGAAAATATCTCCTCATATGAATTTCTTTTCCTTTTTCCTTTTCCTTTATTTCTTTCCTTCCTCCACAAGCCAAAGCCTTTTCCTATTTTCCAAAATTCAACAATTCCAATTTTTCCTCTCCACACACTTCCACCAACCTCCACCATTAATGCCCCCTTTCTCTCTCTCCTCCATGGCCGGCCAAGTGGCCAAAAGAGGGACACTCATCCTATCCTCCCCTATTTGCAAAAACCCCCCTCTCTTTATTTATTTGCATCTCCTTCATAAAATCCAAAGCCTATAAATACTTTTCCTTTACATTTCATTTCCTTTTTCATTTTCTCTTCACCAAGAACCAAAGCCCTAACCTCCATCTCCCCCTTCATCCCCACCACAACCACCACCTCCACCGGCGCCTCCGGCCACCCCGACTCCGGCGAGAGACCTCCGATCTCCGGCCACCACTTCTTCTCACCAACACCAACAACAAAACCTCCAACCTCCACCTTCTTCTTCATCATCAACTTCCATCACTACCACCATCACTCCATCACCTTGTACTTCTCTTAGGTAAGTGTTCTTCATCACCAAGACTTGATTAATTCCCGGTATACTTAAGTTTACATATCATGTTCACTTGTGTCTTCAAATCATGATTATTTGGTCATCAAACAAAACCACCAAAATCTGTTCTGTTTGCTGTTTCCAGACGATTAGTCGACTAGACCTATAGATTAGTCGACTAGAAACCCTTAGTTGAAATGTAACCTTTCTGGAAACACAGTTTTAGTCGACTAGACCAAATTACCAGTCGACTAGAGACCCTTAGTCGACTACACCCTTGACCCTAGTCGACTAACCTTTCCTGAATCAGAAACCCAACTCTCTGTTACTCAGTATTAGTCGACTTGACATGACTGTTAGTCGACTTGAGATGTCTGTTAGTCGACTACTTTTTCCACCTAGTCGACTAACTTTTCCTGAATCAGAATATCAACTCTCTGGAACCCAGTTTTAGTCGACTATACCAGACTGTTAGTCGACTTGAGTCCACTATTAGTCGACTACTCTTCCACCCTAGTCGACTAACTTTGGCTGTTTGTCTTAGTTGATTTCTTTCTTGAATATGAACCTTACCCTCTAGACTTATATCATATCTTAGTATCACTTGACTTGTCACTAGGCAAACATCATCTTACCTTCTCTCCTTCTCTCTCCTCTTCTCTCTACATATTTATATCAGGTTTTCTGGCGCATCCCGAGCTTCCGTGGATTTTGGATCTTTGGCATATTGGTGTTTTAGGCGAGTAGTCTCGCTCTTCTCTATTTGAGTTTCCCGTTTCGTCGGGTCGATAAGTATTTCGCTTCTTATTTCCATATTCATGTATTGCACTACAATTGCTTGTATTATGGTAGCTTCATCTTGTGCTTGTACCATGCTTATGATATGCTTGTTTCTTCATCATATACCATGCGTGGCCGACCCTTCGTGGTCGTTGGACTTTGAGTTACTTCCATGTTACCATTTGCCATTACTTCAGACCTGTCAGTTACATGCTACCTTTTAACACATGTATATCACTTTGGCAACCGTGTTATCACCTGACCATCTGACATGCCACTATTTGGCAAGACCTTCTTGTTATGTCATGACTTACCAGATTATCACCCATCTCTTGTCGTGACTTGTTACTTGATGTATATCACCACTTGTCATGCTATCTTTTGACACCAAGCATGATACACCTGATACTTATAATTATCATGATAACGGGAATGTAGTATCTGATCTCCTGTTACGATTCCAGTTATGTATTCCAGTTATGTATTCCAGTTATGATCCTGCTCATTCCCTTAATCTGATAATTATGTTAATAAACCATAAAAAGGACAACTTGTATGGGGAATGGGAGGAAATGATGGATGCCGGAATGATATCTTGCTTATAGTGATGGATTATAAAAATACTGGCGGTAAGTGTTAGTGGGACTTTGGGCCCACAGAAGATTACTGTTAGGGGGACTTTGGGCCTCCAAGCTGGGGAACTACTATAAGAAGCTCTATCAGTTCTCCATCTATTTCCAATAACAACCTTGCTTTACTCGGATATGGATCTATGTGCGTTAGGACGCTAGTTCACATAGCTAGATATCAAAGTAAGACAAGTAATAATAATAATAGATTCCAGTTATTGATTCTTGTTACACTTGCTATGCACGTTATGATTTCCGATATGTATTCCCGTTTGACTGTTATATGATTTGCAACTCTGATTCTATACGCTTGGATTTCTGTGGCATGAGATAATGGTATATAGATGAGGGTTTCCTTATTTGGATTATTCCTTCGATGTATTAGTCTCATGGGACCGTGACTTAAGCGTATACAATCACTTTTGCTTGTAATCAGCTTCACCTGGTTTTCCTGTTTTATGATGATTAGGTCATGCCTATTCATATATACTTCATTTGTGTTCTAACCCTCCTGTCTTCTGTACCTGACACTTGTGCTCCTCCTGGCTCGCCACCTGGCATTGTATCATACTCGCCTGGGGAGTTTCACTGACTCCCCTGGATTCTCATGTCCAGGTTTCGGAGCTTGGAGCGTATGGGTTTCCTGTTGCTGCTCAGAGTAGCGCAGCGGTAGCGTGGACCCCCAACCGATCATCCAGAGCTCCATCCTTCCAGGCCCCCTTGTGAGTCTCCCGAGTTTTTCTTTTAAACTCGTGAGTGCCCTTTTTCTATTCATACTTGTACATTTCCTTGTATACTTGTATGTGAGCGCCCTTTTATGCTGTTCATATATGTATATCTCTTGTACTCTCGCATTTGCGCATATCTGTGATGTATTATTATTGTAATATTCATCACCTCTGGTGATAACTCTGTAATTGTATATATATATGTGTTGGAATGTATAATGCACCATTTGCTTCCGTACTCTGATTCTTGTCTGTACTGATGCTTAGCGTATATACGGGAAGGTACTTTTGACTTGCGTATATACGTTGCAGTGACGTCTCCGTATCCGTGGGATCGGGGCGTTACAGGAACCTCATTTTGGCTACGCAATCTGTATCCTAGGTCCACCCAAAATACAGACGTTGTCTCCTCTATCAATTTTTTCAATCCCAGTGTAAGTTGTCTTTATAATAATTCAGTTTAATCAGTCAATATTCATATTACCTATAATACTGGGACAATGCAGTGACAGTAACGGTACAGTACAGTAACAGTAATCGAATAAACGATGAATAGAGCTATACCGAGCATTACGGTCTAACGATGATTTCCCAATAACTATCAGTAACATAAATAATTACAGCAACAAGTTTGGACACTGATCCTCAAGTCACCAATAACAAAGATCAAATAGTAAAATCTATCAAACTCTGAATATATATTATCACTGATATTGATAAATTCACTCTCACAATGAGTCTATCTCTATCACTAAGTAACAGCAATAAATAGCAGTCTATTGGTATCCTTTTAACCAACTAATATAATGGATACTGAGATCACAAGTAAAGAATGAAAACATCCTCAAAATCAGACTCATCTAACTATAATCAAGATCATAGCTAAGGAGAGTAACATTCTTATACTATAAGAAATCTAGATCATCCTACATCTAGCCCCCAACGACGATAAGATCATCATTACTTAATCAATATACTTACTGTAAATTCGAAGGTCTTTGGTTCAATAATCTAAAACCAAGATCACGTTACATAACTATATCAAGGGTAAGCTATATACACAACACATAATGACAATCTAACAAGATCAAACTCCTCTATAAACTGATCAAGATCTAATGTAAAAAATATCGCGGGTCAACTCCAATTCTAACTAAGTCCAAATCAATTCGTATATCAGTCCATCCATCAATAAAGTAATGCCATCCAAAAGAGTGTCGGTCGGAACATCATCAACAAAGGTCAATAAATGCTATAAATAAAATATGAATCTCTAACCTTAATCACGAACTAAATAACATAAAGATCAATAAATTTCTATTCTAAGATTTATCACAACTAGATCGATTACAAGATCAAGTCCGGTCTATGTATATCAATACCAGGTCTAACCAATGACAGCAAATTTCTAACACATGAAATGACGCAGTTTTGTAACCGAATTTGAAAATCACCTAGAGGGGGGCGAATAGGTGATGGCTATACTTAATGGCAAATAATGCGTAATTAAAAACAAACT
Organism: Agave tequilana; assembly: GCA_038442645.1. Taxonomy (NCBI): domain Eukaryota; kingdom Viridiplantae; phylum Streptophyta; class Magnoliopsida; order Asparagales; family Asparagaceae; genus Agave; species Agave tequilana. Next base: position 10,833 of record JAVJIF010011455.1, read on the forward strand.
AGCAATAAGCAATAACAAATAAATAGATCTTACAAAAGAGTAAGCAATATAAGTGCAAGAAGAGAGAGAGTAGAGTTTAGAGAGATAGTAGACAATCGCAAACACAAGGATATGTTTTGAGGTTCGAGTCACTGCTCTACGTCCTCGCCTTCTACACGATGAAGGATTCCACTATGACCGATCCCACTAGATCGTCAATAGGTTACAAGTTCTTACTGGAACTCTTCAGACACACTTGTCCTCTCTCACGGTGCCGCAACAGCAACTAGGAGCTCACTAGCTCGCTCGAGGCCGCAACCTCTACAACTTCTCAATCGAAGAAAACAGTGATCAACACTTGAGCACAAAGATAGCTCACAAGTACAACCCTACAACCAAGATGAGAAAGTAAAACACTTGGGATTGTGTAGTGCAAATAGCAAGTAGAGAAGTAGAGAAAAGGCTCAAGCTAAAACACCAAATTTGAAAATAGTTGGCTCAAGAGAAAATCTTTTTGCAAAGAGGCTAAACTTTGGAAAACTTTGATGTAAGGCTTAGAAATCTTGTTGTCAAGTTGTTTCATAGTCCCACTATTTATAGGGGATGAAAACCAGGCTAGAAAATACAATAGATCCGTTGGGCCAAGACACAACAAAAGACAAAACTGAATCTAGCCGTTGGGAGCCAAGTCAGTAGAAATTTCTGCTGCCGGTCGACCGGCTGGTCGACTGCCAATGGTCGAATTTTCGCCCGTTGGAAAATCGGTCGACCGAACGGTAGACCGTGGTTCCCAAACAGAGAGTGAAATTCTATGTCGGTCGACTGGGCCGGTCGACCGGAACAAATAGAGAGCACTGCTCTTGCAGCCGGTCGACCAGGCCGGTCGACCGAACTGCACAGTTGCACTTGGTGCATGTCTGTCGACCGCCCAATCGACTAACAGAGCAGTTTTGCTCTGCCAGCGGTCGACCGCCTGATCGACCGGCTGAGGGCCAAAATAGGTTTTTGGATATCTTTTTGAAGTCAATATTTTTCCAACAAATTTTCTTTTGATAAGTAAATACAAAATAAAGTTCTAGGGATTTGAAGAGCTAGAGTGTAATCATAGATCAAAACCAAATAGATTAGAACTATATTTTGATAAAAAATTCTTTTCTAAAACAAAAACTAGTTTTTCCAAAACTTGTTTTTCCGAAACCTGATTTTCTGAAACTTTATTTTTCTGAAACTCGGTAAGAAACAAGTAATAAATTTTTGCTAGAAAACACAAAGGAATATGAAATGTGTGTGTGTGTGTGTGTGTGACAATCCCAAAAGCTATCAACTTCTTTCATCTTGGTTTTAACAAATGAATATAAATCCTAACTAAAATGGAAAAGGTAAAAATACAAATCTTGAAATAGTCTTCTTGATATTGCTTGATCCTTGAGCTCTTCTAGTGTGCTACGCTCTAGGATCTAAATCTTCTTGGCTTCCAAATGTGGGAGTCTTGTGATGGAGCTGAAATGCAACATATGTTTTTACCTGAAACTTAATTTAACAATTTTGTTAATACCTAACTACATATGATTTGTTATCATCAAAACTAGGGCTAATGGCTTTTGGGCCAACAATCTCCCTCTTTTTGATGATGACAAAACGTATGGAGTTATTACAAATATTTGGGAAGAGACTTTAAGTGAAGCTCCCTCTTAGCACATGCATATATAAGAATAAGACATAAGAGCTAAATGCACAATAAAAGCATATATAAAGGATAAAACAGTTAGACTCATATGCCAACCATCTATGCATAACAAGGATACAGAGATATGAGAGTGTATGCACAAATGGTTACCTCCATCCATCCAAAAATACCTCCAGCCTCCAAATAAGTGGCAGATGGTTGGATCAAAAGGGAATAAGAAACAATACACAACCAAATACATATACTACATAGAGACAATAAGAATAACTGCCATATCAGAAATAAATATGTCCATACATGCTTAGAGGTTCATGCCAACCTCAAAAACCAAATACAAACAAACACACAAAGCATATGTCCATAAAACAAACTACATATCCAAATACAGAAAATAAATACTCCAAACATAAAAACTAACTCCCTCAAATAATTCCATCAAAATATCTCTCCCCTTTTTGCAATCAACAAAAGGGGTCAACCCTCTTGGAAAATAGGGTCTTCTAGGGAAGCTGGTGCCTCAGGAACAATAGGAGGAGGAGCCCATGCGTCGAAAGGAGAACCCGTAGGAGGAAGTGGTTGTGAGTGACCTCTCGGAAGAGAAGCCGGCCAAGTGCACCTATTGTAGATGTTATTGACGCAGGTCTGCATATAGCAAATAGAATCACAAATGTGAAGGAGATCATTGTCTACTCGCTGCTCTAGCCGCTGAAAGTGAGCGGTCATCTGAGCGAACATCTGCTGGTTATGCTCCCGAAGCTGAGTGGAGAGAGCTTGATATGGATCAAAGGAAGCAGAAGAAGCAAAAGAAGATACTGGAGAAACAGCAGGTATGATAGGCTGGTGCTAAGGAGCAGGAGCACGCTTCCTAACACGCGTCCTCTTGAGAAGAGTATTGTTGATGTCAACTGACGGTTCGATGGACCGTTCAGTGAAAAGATCGAATCTGAGTTGCTTTAATAGACGTATGATAAGCATCCTAAAGGGCAAGTGCCGGTTTGAGACCAGAAGATGATTGGATGTCATGTAGCCGATGATGAGTTTAGGAATATTTATTCTAATGCCTTTCAGAAGGCAATAGATCAGAAGAGGAGCAGAACACTAGCGTGACTATACTCTCTTGATTTTGGCAGGAGGTTATAGAAAACAATTTTAGTTAAGACTTGGGCGGTGAGAGTGTAATACTTCACCTCCTCCTTCCTAACTAAAGCGGGGTTATCATCATCGTGAAGAAAAATGGAGGTGGTGTAGGCAGACTCACCGTCAGGATAAGCAAATTCATGTAGATCCACATTATAAATATCTACCCCCTCACAGGAGAGGTGTAGGAGATGAGCAAATTTATCAAGGGAAATATTTATAACCCTATCCAAAACTCTAGACCTGATATGATTATTTTAGAAAGACAGGTTAGAGTAAAAAATAATGGACTAGTTCAGGGTAAACTGGTTTTCTCATGGTGACAAAATGCTCAAGTGAACTAGTGCTTAAGATATTAGAAAGATTAAGGTTCCCAAAATCACTTAGCACCACAATCCTACCAGAGATAACACTTTTATTGTGAATAATTGAAAATCTATGAGATGCATTTTGGGAGATGAAGGGGTTGGAAGATAATTCAGGGGTTTTCCCCTTCTCAGATCTGGATCTTTTGGACATGGTGAAGGATTAATCAAGATAATAGCATGAAATAAAGATGGATAAACAAGAATAATAAAGAAAATTAAAGAGATTAAGGAGAAATTTTGGTTATACCTTCAAATCCAAGAAAAATCCCTAAAAAATTGTAGATCTGGAGCCCAAGAAAGATTTTAACAAATTTTGTAGGATAAATTTTGGAGTGGAAAGAGTTTTAGGGGGTTGGAATTGAAGGGGGAAGAAGAGAATTAAAGAGAGGAAGGAGGAGAAGTCGGTTGGAGAAGAAAGAATGAGGGAATTTGGGATTTAGGTCTTTATAAGAAATTGGACTAACAGCCAGACCTGACATCCAATCAACCGCCCGGTCGACCGGTGCAAACCGAGAGCAAACTCGGTTTCAATCGGTCGACCGGCTTCGGGCAAAAAAAAAATTTTTTTTGTATTCCAGGTTATCTCGGTCGACCGCCCGGTCGACCGGGCCTATAATAGGCTAACTCGGCAAAAACAGTTAAAAATTGAAAATTTTGTTTTAATGTTAATTTTCTTTTAAAAGAAAATTAGAGACTAATATATTTTTACATATAAAACATGAAAACAATGCTAAAATTTTAATAGGCATGAGAATAACATAAAATTAATTTTTTTTCTTTATTTTATATTATTATTAACAACATATTTCTTAATAATTAAGCAATAAATTTGAGATGTTGAAGCCGAATACCCCTTTAAGGGTTCTGAACTTCTCCTCGTCATTCCTCAAGATAAAAGTTGAGGCGCGCAATTGCTATCTCCATTTATTTGCTTAATTATTGTTAAATAAATTTTTATATTTGACAATATTCTTATAGAAACATTTATTAACCAAAAAAAAATTTCTGACATAAGGACAATCAAAACATGGCTAGTATGGAATAAACGCAAGCTAAATAGACAATCTCAACTTAGGCAAGATACAAGAATATGCAAGTCTACATAATTAAAGTATTTTACCACAAAATGAAACTAGCTAATCACATGTTTGTACATATCTAGCTAGAGATAAAAAATTTAAGTGGAGAAGTTACCAAACCGCGAGCAATCTCCAAAATAGGTGCCTCTTTGATAGCGATACAAGTGACGATTTGTTCGTTGAGCTTTAATGCATCCACCACCCGGGCACCATCTCCCCTAAGTCTTGTAGGAGGACGACGCACCTGTATCAATCAAATTTGGCGTGTCCTTTGATACCCAAATCTTTTGGGTCCTATGGGGTTAGTACTTTCTCGAACCCAAACATTTTTATTTTTCATGTTTAATTTTGCATAACAAAATTTAGCCAAATTGTCTTTGCGGCCACAATGAGCACAAGTATATACTTTTCTATACATAAATGCATGCTTGTGTTGATGTGTGTGTGCATGCTTTTCATGATGTGTGTTTGATGCATGAGGAGTGTGTTTCCTTTGGGTTTTTCTCTTAGAAAACATAGATGCAAATTTGTTCATGTCAAATGCACATTTTTTCAAAGCAGTATTCAAAACCTCAATGCGTTTTTGAATATCCAAAAAATCATTTTTAGTGTAAGTGAAACTTGGGCTTTTATCCTTATAAGTAGTTTATATTTTTCAAAATCTATTTTCATTTTCTCAAAAGATTTTGACAAATCATTTTTCTCATTTAAGACAATCTCAAATCTGTTCTTTAATAAAACATTTTCCTTTTTCAATTTTTTGTTTTGTGAAAGAGAAATTTCATATCTATTTTGTACTTCTTCAAAAATTATGCTAATTCATCCATGGTCAAATTCTCATCTTCTAAAGAGTTTTCTAGGTTTACCTTAGAAGCTTCATCACCATGTGCCATGAAGCACATGTATGCGGTGTCGATCTCCTCTTCGGATTCTGTCTCCGAGTCATCCCACGTGGCCACCATCGCCTTCTTCTTCTTTTGCACGTTCTTGGAGGTTGTAGTTTGTAGAGAGGGGCAATCCGCAATTAGATGACCCGTTCTTTTGCAATGGAAGCACGGACCCGTTTCCTCCTTTTCTTTTCAAGTCTTCTTTGAGGTCTTCCTCTTCGGAAGTTGCTTTGGCTACCTTTCTTGTACCCACTTTTCTAATGAGCATGGTAAAGTCCTCATCGTGGTATTCCGATGATTCATCTTCATCAAAGGAGGATGGAGTCGCCTTGAAAGCTATTGCTTTCTTCTTTAGAGCCTCCCTTTCTTTCCTCACCTTCATTTTCATCTCATGGGTTTTGAAATTACCGATGAAGCCGGAGAAGTCCATCTTCTCACTATCGTTTAGCTCCTTGAGGGTGGTTACCTTGACTTTTCAAGATTTGAGAAGAGCCCTAATGACCTTTCAAATCTTTTGGTCATTATCAATCTTGTTACCTAAAGAGTATAAAGTATTAGTGATCTTGGTGAACCGAGTGAGCATTTCATCTATACTTTCATTTTCAAGCATATAAAAATTCTCATATTGAGAATGGAGCGAGTCAATTTGGATCTCTTGACTTGCGACATCCCCTCATGAGTAATGATAAGATCATTCCAAACTTCATAAGCGTATTTGCAATTAATCACACGAGAAAGATCATCTTCATTTAATGCTTATATAAGTGCATATTGGGCTCTAGCATTGGCCTCATAGTCCTTAGCGGTTGCTTCGGACCATGTATCCTCATCACCGTGAGGTTCAACAAATTCTTTGGTAATGGATTTGGCAACTCTCACTCCTAGGGACTTTAGGAATAGGTTCATTTGACCTTCCAAATGGGGAAGTTCAACCCATCAAATTTGGGTGGGGACTTGATGCTAGAGAAGTCGAGTGATGCCATGAAGACAAGTTAGTGCATAAACATATAATAGATGCAACAAATAAATATAGCCAAATAAAGAGGATATCCCTAATGTTGTTAAACCAAAAGCTAGGGTTAGGCTCTGATACCAACTGAAAATCGCTTAGAGGGGGGTGAATAGGTGATGGCTATACTTAATGGCAAATAATACGGAATTAAAAACAAACTAACAATAAGCAATAACAATTAGATAGATCTTGCAAAAGAGTAAGCTGCAAGAAAATAGAGAGTAGAGTTTAGATAGATAGTAGACAATCGCAAACACAAGGATATGTTTCGAGGTTCGAGCTACTGCTCTACGTCCCCACCTTCAACACGATGAAGGATTTCCACTATGACCGATCCTACTGGATTTCAATCGGTTACAATTTCTCACTAGAACTCTTCAGACACACTTGTCTTCTCTCACGGTGCCGCAACACCAACCTGGAGCTCACTAGCTCGCTTGAGGCAGCAACCTCTACAACTTCTCAATATAAGAAAACAGTGATCAACACTTGACCACAAAGATAGATCACAAGCACAACCCTACAACCAAGATGAGGAAGTGAAACACTAGGGATTATATAATGCAAATAGCAAGTAGAGAAGTAGAGGAAAGGCTCAAGTAAACACCAAATTTTGAAAATAGTTGGCTCAAGAGAAAATCTTTTTGCAAAGAGGCTAAATTATGGAAAACTTTGATGTAAGGCTTAGAAATCTTGTTGTCAAGTTGTTTCATAGTCCCACTATTTATAGGGGATGAAAATCAGGCTAGAAAATACAATAGATCCGTTGGAACAAGACCCAACAAAAGATAAAACTGAATCTAGCCGTTGGGAGCCAAGTCAGCAGAAATTTCTGCTGCCGGTCGACCGACCGGTCGATCGCAAACGATCGGATTTCTGACCGTTGGGAAAGTGGTCGACCGGACAGTCGACCAAACAGAGAGTAAAACTCTTTGTCGGTCGACCGGGTCGGTCGACTGGAACAAACAGAGAGCACTGCTCTTGCAGTCGGTCGACCGGGCCGGTCGACCGAAGTGCACGGTTGCACTTGGTGCATGTTGGTCGACCGCCCAGTCGACCAGCTTAGGGTAAAAACAGGTTTTTGGATATCTTTTTGAAGTCAATATTTTTCTAACAAATTTTCTTTTGATAAGTAAATACAAAATAGAGTTCTAGGGATTTAGAGAGCTAGAGTGTTATCAAAGATCAACACCAAATAGATTAGAACTATATTTTGATAAAAATTTCTTTTCTAAAACAAAATTTAGTTTTTCCAAAACTTGTTTTTCCAAAACCTGATTTTCTGAAACTTTGTTTTTCTGAAACTCGGTAAGGAACCAGGTAATAAATTTTTGCTAGAAAACACAAAGGAATACGAGATGTGAAAATCACCTAGAGGGGGGGTGAATAGGTGATAATGCTAATCAATGCACAATTTAAAAATATGATGCAACAATCGCCCAAAACAAGACTAAGAGCCGAATGCCCCGTGAAGGATTCTGAACTCCTTCCTCCTGATTCCTCGTAAAATGAGTTGGAGGTGCTCAATGCAACCTTGTTGTATGGGATAAAGATTGACAAGATGAATGACAACAAGTGAATATAGCAATGACAATCAAAAGCAAGTAGTAATAGCAATGAAAGTAGAGCAAGAACAAGGAAAAGTAAACCAAACGCAAAAACCAATAATTCTTATCGAGGTTCGAGCACCCAGCTCTACTTCCCCGCCTTCCCCAGAAGGATTCCAACAACTTCCACTATCACAAAGATGTCACAAATACACCGGAGTACCCAACTCCACATTCTCAAGTACAAGTTCTCTCTTGGTAGTCAAAAGACCACAAACTTTCTCTTTCAAAATTCTCTTCCCTTACAAAGGTCCTTAGAGAACAATGAGTAGGAATGAAGCTCTTGTGTGCAAAGAGAAAAGAAAATGAAATCAGAGAATTCTTGAAAGCACTTCAGAAAATGAGAGAGAATTTCAGCACAAAAACAAGAAACCAAGTCTTTTTGAAAGCCTTAAACTTGTGGAAATTTTGATAATTTTTCTAGTAACCAAACACTCCCTAAATACCCCTATTTATAGGAGAGGGCTAGGGTTTAGAGATAAAACATTTTTAAGGCTAATCAGAATGTATTAAAAACAAAACATGTCACTTAAACACACTTAAGTGAGAAAAGGACAAAAATAAATCTGCTCAGAAAACTAGCCGTTACTGTTCAAACGGCTAGTCCGGTCGACCGGCCCGGTCGACCGCTAGTACAAAGAAAATAACCGTTGCAGGCTACGGTCGACCGGCCCGGTCGACCCAAACAAACAGAGAGCAAAGTGTTACAGTCAGGCAGGTCTCGGTCGACCGTCACGGTCGACCGTGAAACGTGCACACTGATACGTGCATCTGCCAGAACCACGGTCGACTCGGGCGGTCGACCGGCGAAGCCTGACATAGGCACGGTCGACTCGGGTGGTCGACCGGTTCAGGCAAAAATCAAATGTCAAACAGAATTTTGACGAGATGAATATTTTTATCAAAGGATGTTTTAAATAGGAATAAGTATAAAACATAAATATGGATTTACAGTCAGAGAATTTTGTATTAAAATATTTTTGTATAATTTATATGAAATAAACTTAGAAATAAGATGTGCGCAAAAACGTGTGTGATGGAGCTTCAAACCTATTCACTATTCTTTAACAAAACTTTAAACTAAAAACAATCTAATAAATTATCTTGAGCAATCTTGAAGTCTTGAGCCAAGCTATGCCTTGCTAGAGCCTTCACTTCTATGTTCCTTCTATGATGTCCAATATGCCTTCTTTGCTTCATGAACCTAGAAATTCTTGCAATAGCTAAGCAATGGCCTCCAAATATGGTACAAACCTGAAACTTATCTTAACAAACTAATTAGACCATATAGCTCATATTTGGTTTGTTATCATCAAAACTCTAAACAAGTGGAGAGTGTAACCTTATGGGCCAACAATCTCCCCTTTTTGATGATGACAAAACAAATAGGCTATAAGCAAAAATATAGGGGAGGAGAAAACTCCCCTCAAATCATGCTATATTAAATAAGGAAAAACAATGAAACCAAAAACCAAAAACACTTGCAAAACACTTAAACTCAAATTACAAGAATTCAAAAAAAAACATCAAAAACTAAAAACATATATGAACTCACATGGCCATATGAAAAAACATCAAAAACTAAAAACATATATGAACTCACATGGCCATATGAACTCATAATTCTATCATAAAAGCTCATTCTCCCCCTTTTTGTCATACTTCAAAAAGGGTTATGAAAATATTTTTATTCAATAACACAAACATTAAGTTCACCACAAATGAAAGAAAATCTAGCAAAATCAAGTGGTTTAGTGAAAATATCGGCTAGTTGCAAATCCGTAGAAACATAATCAATATCTATATCTCCTTTCTGAAAATGATCTCTAAGAAAGTGATATCTAATCTCAATGTGCTTGGTCTTACTATGTTGATTTGCATTCTTTGTCATATGTATAGTACTAGTATTATCACAAAATATTTTTATATGGTTATAATGCAATTCATAATCAAGGAGAGTATGTTTCATCCAAAGGACTTGTGCACAACAAGCCCCCGCGGCAACATACTCCGCCTCGGCGGTTGAGAGAGCTACGGAATTTTGTTTCCTAGAGGACCATGAAACAAGACAATTACCAAGAAATTGACATGTCCCACTAGTGCTCTTTCTATCTACTCTACAACCCGCATAGTCGGCATCCGAATAACTCGTCATTGAGAAATCTCCGATTTTCGGATACCATAGACCCATTCCAATCGTTCCCTTAAAATAACGAATAATGCGTTTTACCGCAATAAGATGGGACTCCTTAGGACACGATTGAAATCTAACACAAAGACACACACTAAACATGATATTCGGCCTACTTATCGTCAAATACAAAAGACTACCTATCATGCTTCTAAACAATTTAATATCAACATTTTTACCTTGGTCATCCTTATCTGTAGTTGCCATGGGAGTGTTGCAAACCTTTGAGTCTTCAAGTCTAGACCTCTTTACGAGTTCCTTTGCGTATTTAGCTTGACATATGAAGTTCCCATCTTGCAATTGCTTGATTTGGAGTCTAAGAAAGAAATTAAGCTCACCCATTGAAGACATTTCAAACTCACATTGCATAACCTTTTCAAATTCCTTGCATAAAAGCTCATTAGTAGAACCAAAAATTATATCATCAACATAAATTTGCACAATTAAAATGTCATTATCAACATGCTTAGTGAATAGCGTTGTATCTACTTTGCCTTTAATAAAATCATTTGAAATGAGAAAACTAGAAAGCCTTTCATACCAAGCTCTTGGAGCTTGTTTCAATCCATACAAAGCTTTATCAAGTTTAAAAACAAAATCGGGATGAACATGATCAACAAAACCGGGAGGTTGAGCAACAAAAACTTCTTCATTTATGAAACCATTCAAAAATGCACTTTTCACATCCATTTGAAAAAGTTTAAAATTTTTGAAAGAAGCAAAAGCTAGTGTCATCCGTATGGCTTCAAGCCGTGCTACGGTTGCAAAGGTCTCCTCAAAGTCAATTCCCACAACTTGAGTGTAACCTTGGGCCACTAACCTAGCCTTATTTCTAATCACATTTCCGGACTCATCCATCTTGTTTCTAAAGATCCACTTAGTACCAATTATTGGTCTATCGTGGGGCCTAGGAACAAGGTGCCAAACTTGGTTGCGCTCAAATTGATTGAGTTCCTCTTGCATGGCTAGCAACCAATATGAGTCCGCCTCGGCTTCGAGGATGCTTTTGGTTTCAAAATGAGAAATGAAAGCAAATTTACCATATAGGTCATGGAGTTTGGAGCGAGTTGTTACCCCTTTAGAGGTATCACCTAAGATGAGCTCCTTGGGATGATTTGTAGTGTATCTCCAAGCTTTAGGAAGCGGTTGAGAGCTTTCCTCTTTATCCTCTTGAACGTCACCAATTTGTTCTTGCTTATCATCTTGAGCGGGTGAGTCCTTCAAGGATAGTCTCTCTATGTCTTCACCTAATGGTTCAATCTCTACAACATTCTTAACAAACACATTAGATTCTTCAAATTTAACATGCATGGATTCTTCAATTGTAAGGGAAGATCTATTGAATACTCTATAAGTTTTACTAGTAGTAGAGTATCCAACAAAGATAGCTTCATAAGCCTTAGCATCAAATTTACCCAAGTTATCTTTAGTGTTCAAAACAAAACACTTGCATCCAAAACTTTGAAATATGAAACATTAGGTTTTCTAGAATGATACATTTCAAAAGATGTTTTGGAAGAATTTTTACATAAATAAATACGATTTGATATATAGCATGCGGTGTTTACGGCCTCGGCCCATAGATATTGAGGGAGGTCATACTCACTTATCATTGTCCTAGCCATCTCTTGAAGTGTTCTATTTTTCCTTTCTACAACTCCATTTTGTTGTGGAGTTCTAGGACAAGACATTTCATGCTTAATTCCCTTTTCATCACAATAAGTCATGAAGAGTTGGTTAACAAACTCACCACCTCTATCACTCCTTATTCTCAAAATCGAAAAACCCTTTTCTTTTTCAACTCTTTTTCGAAAAATCTTAAAACGAGAAAAAGTTTGATCTTTGTGTTCCAAGAAGAAAACCCAAGTGAAACGGGAAAAATCATCAACTAAAACAAATACAAATCTACTACCATTTAAGCTCTTAGTTTTAGTAGGTCCAAAAAGATCCATATGAATTAATTCTAAAGGCCTAGTTGACATGATATCCTTGATTGGTTTGAAGGAAGACTTGGTTTGTTTCCCAAGTTGGCACGCACCACAAATGCGGTCTTTCTCAAACTTCAAGCAAGGTATACCCTTCACCAATTCCTTTGAATTAATCCTAGAAAGATGGTCAAAAGATGCATGTCCTAATCTTCTATGCCAAAGCCAAGAATTTTCATCAAAAGCATTTAAGTATTTAGTAGTACATTCCACATTAAGCATGTCAATGATATAAACATTATCATCACGAAAACCGGTGAGAATACAATCATTGGTTTTAATATCAAAAATCTTGCAAGAAGAATCATCAAAAATAACTTTAAGTCTACGATCACAAAATTGACTAATGCTAAGCAAATTATGTTTCAAACCATCAACAAGTACAACATTTTCTATAGTAGGAGATGAACCAATTTGAATGTTACCTATACCGATGATAGTGCCTTTGGAGTCATCCCCGAAGGTGACGGAGCCACCTTCCTCGTACCTTGATAGGGTTGTAAAGTTATTGATGTCCCACGTCATGTGTCTTGAACAACCACTATCAAGGTACCACCGCTCCCTACGTCTTGGAGCCTTGGTGTGTACCTACATCAAATAATTTAGGACTTGATTTTGGTACCCACATTTTCTTGGGTCCTAAAGGGTTAGTTTCATTAACCCAAATAAGATTATTTGATCTATTAACTTGGTCATAATAAAATTTAGCTAAATGCCCATTCTTACCACAATATGTGCATCTATACACTCTACCATATGTAAAAGCATAGTGAGTGTGTGATTTGTGAGCATGAAAATTGTGAGCATGAAAAGATTTAGCATGAGAAGTGTTATGTGTAGTGTGAGCATGAGAGGTGTGCTTTTTAGAAAATTTTTCTTCAAGTTTCTTAGTGTTAAAAGCACAATCTTTCGAAACTTTTTCAAAATCAACCATTTTAGTCCTTAGAGAAGAAATTTCTTTTTCATCAACAATAGGAGATTTTCCTTTACAAGAAACCTTGTAGGCATTAAACTCATTTTGAATAGAAATAAGATTGGAAGAAATATCATCCTTTTCTTTAGAAACTATAGCAAGTTGATTTTTGAGAAAATCAACTTCTTTTTGCAATTTAAAACATTAAATCTTCTTATTATCATAAGTTTCGGAAAGTTCAACAAAAGCATGAACAAGAACTTCCTTACTTAATTCATCATCTTCATCATCAAGAGGTTGAGGGGTTACCTTTGGTGTGTTTGCCATGAAACACATATTCGCTACATCCGCCTCTTCCTCGGACTTGCTTTCCGAATCCCAAGTTGCCTTGTACGCTTTCTTTTCTTCCGGTTTCTTTGGCTTGAAAGAGGAGGTCATCTTCTTCTTGAACTCCGGGCAATCCGCCATGATATGTCCGGGCTTTCGGCAATTGTAGCATATAATTTTTCTCTCCTCTTTGCCTTCGAATTTTCTTCGGAAGTTGAGCTTGTTCTTCCGGTACATCCTCTTCACATTTCGCACAAGGAGGGAGAGCTCCTCATCTTCTTCTTCATCTTCTTCATCGTCTTCAAGAGTGGATGAAGACTTGAAGGCTATAGACTTCTTCTTTGAAGGAGCAGCTTCTTCTCTTGCCTTCTTTTCCATCTCATGGGTCTTTAAGTTCCCAATGAGACTAATGAGGTCCATCTCATCCTTGTCGTTCAACTCTTTCAAGGTGGTGGCCTTTATCTCCCATGAAGTAGGAAGAGCCCGATTCACTTTCCCCACCTTTTGATCATTGGAAATATCATCACCTAAAGAAGAAAGACCATTGGTGATTTTAGTAAAACGAGTAATCATACAATCAATAGATTCATCATCAATCATTTTAAAAGACTCAAATTGGGACCTCAAGAGATCTATCTTAGCTCTCTTGACTTGTGAAGTCCCTTCGTGTGTGACCAATAAATGTTGCCAAATCTCATAGGCGGATTGGCAATGAATTACCCGTGTAAGGTCATCCTCATTCAAGGCGGTTAATAGGGAGTTTTGGGCCTTGGAGTTAGCCTCATATTCTCTAAAGTTGAAGTCGGTCCATGTGCTCTCATCACTATCGGGTGCTACATAGGGTTTGGTCAATGATTTAGCCACTAAGCTACCTAAAGATTGCAAAAAGATAGTCATCCTAACCTTCCAAATAGGGAAGTTGAGTCCATCAAATTTAGGAGGGGTTTTAATGTTATCGGCCATGTTTACTAGTGAATGACAAATGGAATGCAAATGTTGATTAGCAAATTTTAAGGATCTCTCTATGGATGTTAAGCCAAACCTAGAGTCCAAGCTCTGATACCAATTTAAAATCACCTAGAGGGGGGGTGAATAGGTGATAATGCTAATCAATGCACAATTAAAAATATGATGCAACAATCGCCCAAAACAAGACTAAGAGCCGAATGCCCGTGAAGGGTTCTGAACTCCTTCCTCCTGATTCCTCGTAAAATGAGTTGGAGGTGCCCAATGCAACCTTGTTGTATGGGACAAAGATTGACAAGATGAATGACAACAAGTGAATATAGCAATGACAATCAAAAGCAAGTAGTAATAGCAATGAAAGTAGAGCAAGAACAAGGAAAAGTAAACCAAACGCAAACACCAATAATTGTTATCGAGGTTCGAGCACCCAGCTCTACTTCCCCGCCTTCCCCAGAAGGATTCCAACCACTTCCACTATCACAAAGATGTCACAAATACATCGGAGTACCCAACTCCACAATCTCAAGTACAAGTTCTCTCTTGGTAGTCAAAAGACCACAAACTTTCTCTTTCAAAATTCTCTTCCCTTACAAAGGTCCTTAGAGAACAATGAGTAGGAATGAAGCTCTTGTGTGCAAAGAGAAAAGAAAATGAAATCAGAGAATTCTTGAAAGCACTTCAGAAAATGAGAGAGAATTTCAGCACAAAAACCAAGAAACCAAGTCTTTTTGAAAGCCTTAAACTTGTGGAAATTTTGATAATTTTTCTAGTAACTAAACTCTCCCTAAACACCCCTATTTATAGGAGAGGGCTAGGGTTTAGAGATAAAACATTTTAAGGCTAATCAGAATGTATTAAAAACAAAACATGTCACTTAAACACACTTAAGTGAGAAAAGGACAAAAATAAATCTGCTCAGAAAACTAGCCGTTACTGTTCAAACGGCTAGTCCGGTCGACCGGCCCGGTCGACCGCTAGTACAAAGAAAATAACCGTTGCAGGCTACGGTCGACCGGCCCGGTCGACCCAAACAAACAGAGAGCAAAGTGTTACAGTCAGGCAGGTCTCGGTCGACCGTCACGGTCGACCGTGAAACGTGTACACTGATACGTGCATCTGCCAGAACCACGGTCGACTCGGGCGGTCGACCGGCGAAGCCTGACATAGGCACGGTCGACTCGGGCGGTCGACCGGTTCAGGCCAAAAATCAAATTTCAAACAGAATTTTGAGGAGATGAATATTTTTATCAAAGGATGTTTTAAATAGGAATAAGTATAAAACATAAATATGGATTTACAGTCAGAGAATTTTGTATTAAAATATTTTTGTATAATTTATATGAAATAAACTTAGAAATAAGATGTGCGCAAAAACGTGTGTGATGGAGCTTCAAACCTATTCACTATTCTTTAACAAAACTTTAAACTAAAAACAATCTAATAAATTATCTTGAGCAATCTTGAAGTCTTGAGCCAAGCTATGCCTTGCTAGAGCCTTCACTTCTATGTTCCTTCTATGATGTCCAATATGCCTTCTTTGCTTCATGAACCTAGAAATTCTTGCAATAGCTAAGCAATGGCCTCCAAATATGGTACAAATCTGAAACTTATCTTAACAAACTAATTAGTACCATATAGCTCATATTTGGTTTGTTATCATCAAAACTCTAAACAAGTGGAGAGTGTAACCTTATGGGCCAACAAGATGTGTGTGTGTGACAATCCCAAAAGCTATCAACTTCTTTCATCTTGGTTTTAATAAATGACTATAAATCCTAACTAAAATGGAAAAGGTAAAAATATAAATCTTGAAATAGTCTTCTCGATATTGCTTAATCCTTGAGCTCTTCTAGTGTGTTAGGCTCTACGCTCTAAATCTTCTTGGCTTCTAAATGTGTGAGTCTTGTGATGGAACCGAAATGCAACATATGTTTTTACCTAAAACTTAATTAAATAATTTTGTTAATACCTAACTACATATGATTTGTTATCATCAAAACTAGGGTTAATGGCCTTTGGGCCAACAGAATTGCCATTTGATCTTCACCACATGGACTGGTGCGGTTCTACGGATCATCTCATGAATCGGTCTTCGAATCGCCCCTGTGTTGAGTCTGCAACGAGTACGAATCTGAATCTCCCGTTATCGAGTTCGGATCGCACGAATGAGTCTGAAATGCTGTAACACGCAACCGAACATACAAATAAATATAAATATACACTAAACATCCACCCGTGCACACCGACACATACTTGCACACCCACGTACACATATACACATACTAACATAATCCGTACATACCTGTATACCCACACATAAATACATGTATTAACATACATACATATATATATATATATACACACATGCACACACATGCACACACATTCCCCCACACTCACACATATCAATATACTACTCACACTATATACATACATACAAACACACACTTACACACTCATATACACGCATACATTAACACAAACTCACACACGCACAACACCACACACACACACACACTCAAGCACACACATGCATCCAATTCTTAACATACATTATTTGCATCCTAACCAATTCACAGCGCGCACGCACTCAATTAAAGCACCCACTATATATATACACACAGAGGAGAAGGAGAGGGAGACTCACGCATACCGCGGGGAAGCGTGCGGCGATCTCTGACAACAGAAATGGTGATGACAAAAGCCGCGATGGTGCCTACGGATAAAGGATCTCGCCGTGAAGATTCGCGCTCACCGACAGCGATCGACGGCGATCTACAGAGAGTAGGAAAGGGGGATGTGGTCTGGGCTGTTAGAGCTCTGTGCTGGGCCTAGGGCGGATGGTGGAGAGGGTCTGGTGGGTTGCCGTGTACGAGCTGCTGCAGGGTGCTGTCAGCCTTGCGAAGAACGCCGGAGATAGGGGCATGACCATGAGGAAGCCATGGTGTCATAATGGTTGGTGCATTCATTTCCTATTGGTGGGTCACGGGTTCGAATACCATAAGAGGGTGTTTCCTATTTTATTTTATATTTTTATTTAAATTTTATTCTTTCTTTTTTGAATAAATTTTAAGCATTATTTTATTGGATTAAACTCTATTAATTCAGAAAAATCCTCAAAAATTCTCAAAAATAGAAGAGGTCATATTGAACATGGTTGTGAAGTTAGATCTCTAAAAATCATTCTCGATTGTTAATTAAAAATCCCAGAGTCGGCCTGTGACACCGATCGATCCCGAATTAAGATTCTTCTCAAATAATTCCCAAATAAAATCGAAAAAATTCAGAAAAATTCAAAATAATGGAAAATAATATATTAAGTTGAAATGGCCTCAATTCGGCTACAAGGATGATTAAATTAGGAATCAGATACCAGTTTGACACCCGCATATTGGGAACCTAGGGTTACAATCCTACCCACCTTATAAAAATTTTGTCCCCGAAATTTCAATAAGGTGAGGATAGATAAAAATCAAGTTAAAGGAGAAGATGAATCTTTCACACAGCTTCTCACTGCATCAAGGGTCAAGCATGCTTTCGCTTCGCGCTCTAATCTTTGCTAACGGCTTCAACATGAAGTAACCGATTCCAAAAATAAGATCAGGTAGAAGAATTGGGAAGAAGAATAAGAATCAAAATAGAGTCCAGATTACTCTAGGAGAAGAGTTGAAATCAGGGACATCAAAAGAATCAACTGATAGATTTTCAAAGAAAGGACACTTGATTCCCAAGTGAACTTAGTATCACTGTGTAAGTAATATATGTATGTTGCAGTGTAACTATAACATGCTCAGGTCACTGGTAAAAATCGGTCCTTTTTATTTCAAACTTGGCTCTGATACTAAGAAAACCTGTCATGCCCCGCTTCCCAAAATATGGGAAAATAGAGTCGCGATGAGAGTCGGCGACGTATATACACAAGGAGAATACCCCACGTATACATGCTAAGCCTAAAGTAACCTGAACAAGTTATAAAATCTCCACCATAAATCAAAATCACTGCAATAATACATATAAAGTCTAACACAATGATAGCATATGAACAAGAATAGGAAATATGACTGGATGCGATATATGAATAAAAGAGCAGGGATACCGATAATCAGGAAAAGAGAGACTCCAGCTCCTCAAGGTGCATGTGAACCTCTCCAAATATCTGGTCAGCAAGAAAATAGCCCTAAATAAGGATATGCAAATACAGGGAGTCAGAATTCCTATTGTATGTATAAGAAATAAAAGGAAAGTGCATATGCATATAAATCTGAGCAGACTATGAAACATATATACTGGAATAAAACAGAAATAACATATAAAACATGAATAGAAATTAACAAAGCAGTCAGTATAAAATCAGATGTCCAATCAGGTGTCAGGTGTCAGGTGTACAGTTAGGTCACTAGTATAATCCGATGTCTACAATCAGTCATATATATATATCAAGTTCAGTTTACAATGTCAATGTAAGATTTTAGTTTTGTTTTAATTATGTCAGTGAACACTAATTGTCACATGCAGTAGACGCATCCCATACTCCACCTACCACATGTGTCAATCAGGGACCCAAGTGATTGAAACTGATTGGTTAGAGACATTATTCATGCTTTTAGTGGGTCCCATACATAACCGGGACCACGGCCCCAGATGCCTTGTGCTAAACCAGGCCCGTACCGCTAGGTACTCAGTAACAGTAACAGTAACAGTAATAACAGATGGATGTCAGTCATCCCCAGGAACCCGGCAGTGGAACCCTCATTTCGGTTGCGCAACCTGTATCCTGGGTTCACCCAAAATACAGACGTTGTCTCCTCCATCAATTTCTCCAATCCCAGTGTAAGTTGTCTTTTTTACATTATTATTTTATTCAGTTTAATCAGTCAATATTCATATTACCTATAATACTGGGACAATGCGGTGACAGTAATGGTAACAATACAGTACAGTAACAATAATCGAGTAAACAATAAATAGAGCTGTACCGAGCATTACAGTCTAACAATGTTTTTTTAATAACTTTCAGTAACATGAATAATTACAGCAACAAGTTTAGACACTGATCCTCAAGTCACCAATAACAGAGATCAAATAGTAAAAGCAATCAAACTCTTAATATATATAATATTACCGATATAGATGAATTCACTCTCACAATAATTCTATCTCTATCACTATGTAATAGCAATAAATAGCAGTCTATTGGTATCCTCAAAATCAACTAATATAACGGATACTGAGATAACAAGTAAAGAATGGAAACATCCTCAAAACCAGATTCATCCAACTATAATCAAGATCATAGCTAAGGAGAGTAACATCCTCAATCTATAAAAAATTTAGATCATCTCTACATCTAGTACCCAAGTCGATAAGATCATGAGTACTCGATCAATATAATTACGGTAAATTCGAAGGTTTTTGGTTCAATAATCTAAAATAAAGATCACGTTACATATCTATATCAAGGGTAAGCTATACACACAACACATAATGACAATCTAACAAGATCAAACTCCTTTATAAACTAATCAATATCCAATGTAAAAATATATCACGGGTCAACTCCAATCTAACTAAGTCCAAATCAATTCGTTTATCAGTCAGTCCATCGATAAAGTAATGCCATCCAAAAGAGTGTTGGTCGGAATATCATCAACAAAGGTCAATAAACGCTATACATAAAATATGAATCTCTAACCTCAATCACGAACTAAATAATCTCAAGATCAATAAATTTATATTCTAAGATTATCACAACTAGGTCGGTTACAAGATCAAGTACGGTCTATGTATATGAATACCAGGCCTAACCAACGATGGCAAATTTCTAACACATAAAATGACGTAGTTTTGGACCCGAATCGCCATCTGATCTTCACCACACAGACTGGTACGGATCTCCGGATCATCCCATAGATCGGTCTTCGAATCTCCCCTGTGTCGGGTCCATAACGAGCATGAATCCGGATCTCCTGTTACCGAGCTTGGATCACACGAACGAGTCCAAAATGCTGTAACACCCAACCGAACAAACAAGTAAATATAAATATACACTTAACACCTACCCGTGCATACCAACACATATGTGTACACCCACGTACACATATACACATACTAACATAATACGTACATACCCGTATACCTACACATAAATACATAAATACGAGTATACACATACGTACATATTTTATACACACACATGCACACACATTTCCCCACACTCACACATATCCATATACTACTCACACTATGTACATACATACAAACACACGCCTACACACTCACATACATGCATACATTAACACAAACTCACAAACACACAGCTCCACACGCACACTCATCCACACACATGCATCCAATTCTCAACACACATTATTTACATCCTAACCAATTCACAGCACATGCACGCACTCAATTAAAACACCCATTATATATATAAATACAAAGGAGAAGGAGAGGGAGACTCACGCATGCCACGGGGGAAGCTTGCAGCGATCTCTGATGACGAATACGGTGACGACGGAAGCCACAGATGGTGCCCACGGATAGAGGATCTCATTGTGAAGGGCGCGGGTTCATACGCGCTCGCCGATGACGATCGACGGCGATCCACAATGGCGATCCACAAAGAGTAGGAAAGGGGGATGTGCGCTGGGCTGTTGGATCTCTGTGTTGGGCCTAGGGCGGATGGTGGAGAGGGTCTGGTGGGTTGCCATGTACCGGCTGCTGCAGGGTGTTGTCGGCCTTGTGAAGCCCGCTGTTGACTGATTTTTCCTGCACACAAAAATAAGGATATTAAATTTAGAAATAGTAGTGTGAGGTTCAGTTCTAATCCGCGATAGCAGGGCTATGCGGGTCGTGATCCTCAAGGAGGGACTGCGATAGAAGCGTTAAGCAAGTTAATCTCTAAAATTTATCTTTTTTAGTTAATTGTCACGATGGTATTTACAATGGGTCGAAAGAAAAGAAGTGTGGAAGATGTGGATTTAATCTACAAAAAGGAAAATAAAAGAAAAGAAAATAAAATAAAAGAAATACTAACCTTGGTTGAAGAAATTATGAAATCTTAACACTTTCTACCTTGCTTTGGAGGCATGAACGCATAAGGCATAGGATCGATCTCAGTCCCCTGTTCGCATTTAGATCATCAAGACTTGCAAGCATGAATCGATACGCACCTTGAGGAGGAGAACATCTCCATGAAATATCGTTGGCTCTCGCTAAGACTCGTTATACTCATGTTTCAGAAATCACTTGCATGCTCATACAAACCAACATAGATCACAGAGAAAAAGAAAAGAAAAACAAAATAAAAATACACATAAGAATGAAGAACAAAATAAAATTATACCTTTATTGATCAGCACAATGGCAGAGAAGAAGGAGGTACATCGGTGTCACGCTCAATATAATCCTCTCTCTCTCTTTAAATAAAAAGAAAAGAAAATCTAACTACAAAATAAGAAACCCTAGAAGAAACCCTAATTTTGGCCCTTGGCTCGCCTCTGGACGCTCTGTACGTTGCACTTTGCAGAGATATTTATAGTGTAGAAGAGAGAAGAGTCCCGGACGAACTTTCCCACAAAAATTGGTATTCCATCTCATCTGTATTGCCGCGGATGCGCGGCTTTTGCCGCGCCTCCGCGGCACTCCTGGCTCTGTTGGCCACGCGCTTTGGCGCGTGGCCTATCCTGGTCCGTCCATGTGGGCTTCTGCTTTTATAAGTGTGATCCTGGCCTTTTAATCTAGATTTTCGAGATAACTTGATAATCAAGTTACTCTTAATCCATATTTCTTCAAATTTTCTTCCACGAAATTCCTCTCTATCTTGGCCTTTTATCCTCATCCTGCAAGAGTTTAGGGTTGGGTAGAATTCTATCCTTCCCTCATCTTTAATAATTGCAACTTTAGCCCTTTGAGTATTTGCATTTTGACTCTTTGTATTTGCGCTTTGACTCTTGGGCTTCAAATATGGGCTTTTGGGCTTCATTAAGCTTTATTTCTTTCTTTTTATTATTTCGAGGCCTGCACACAAAATATTAATAAATGTGCAGAATTATATAAATAAATATGAAAATGTGACGGTAAATATGATGATAAAAATGCACTTTTCACTACCAATCACACCCCCACACTTATCTTTTTGCTCGTCCTCGAGTAAAAACAAAGAAAAAGAAAAAGTTAATCTAACCTAACTCACTTTCGTAGGAATCACGATTGCACTTAGCATGTGCAACAAGCCGTTAAACCCCTAGGTTACCCTAGAGGACGAGTGTTGTCTCGTGAGGGTTTTCAGCGGATTGCACCCACAAAATCCATAAAAAGGAAAATATTTGAATTATTATTGAAGAGACTAAGTAGTCTATAAGTTTTAGGATTATCATTTTTATTCATTCTTCAAACCTGGTCTTTATAAAGTTAATTGTTATTCATTTTAGGTAAGGATTAAAATTGAATTTCTAATATAGTCTTTTTCGTTACCAAAAATCATATGCATCCTTTTGTTTTTACTAGGAACTCCTTAACTTGGACTCTCATGCCTCTTTATTATTTTTATAACATCATCTAATTTTCTTTCGTGTAAGTATCAAGGCTTCTTGAGGCCCTCATACCTAACTAATTGACTATTAGATGTGTTAATATAATTTTTAATTTTTTTTTGGCATGTATAACTCATCTAATTTTCTTTCGTATAAGCATCAAGGCTTCTTGAGGCCCTAATACCTAACTAATTGATTATTAGATGTGTTAGTACATATAAGTAATTTTTCCTTAGTTCCCTCGGACTTTCTAATCCACTCATGTAGCGAACTTAAAGTCGGTGACTCCCAAACCGGTCGGTCTTAGGGCACCAGGTGAGAAAACACCCCGCGGACTCAAATTCAAGTGAACTAGGCCACAAAACTAAGGTATTATATTTTTTATATTTTTTTTATTTTTTGCATTCACCTTTAGGCGTGAATACTTATGCTTCTTGAGGCACATGTATCCAGCTTTATTAGTGATTTTTTTTTTTTTTTTTTTTTTTTTTATATATGAGGCACAAGGGTCTTTGTCTTAGAATCCTAGATATGCATTAGGTATGCAATATTCATTAAGGTAAAAATCAAGACTAATTATTTATTCAATTTCTCCTCCTATACCTAAAATTTAAACAATTTATTTATTTTGACCAAGTTTTTAGAAATCCTAATCATGATTTTCCTAATCCTTAAAACTAACTTAGATTTCTTTCAAAAAATAAGTCAAAATACTGTCCTTTTTATAAAATTTTTTTTTATATATTTTTTTTTTTTTTTTATTTTTTTTTTATTAGCAAATTTTTTTTTAGTTTTTACCTATGTTAGTATGTTAGTAAAGCCCACCCCCACACTTATCTCATGCATTGTCCTCAATGTATGAAATGAATGCATATATGCATGAAAAAGAACAAGGGAAGGCGGAAGTTACCTTAGGGTGGTGGTTCCGGAGGTGGTCTAATTGGTCCACGAAATGCGGCCCAATCAAGATAACAGATAATTTGGTGGAACCCACCAGAAACTTTCCTTACATAACCCACTAAAATATATGTATAATCATTTTTAGAATTTTCACCCCATCAAATTTCCAAATTTCATAATAAATTTCAGAGTTAATTGTCTCAACCTCCTTGTCCAAAATGGAGAATGAAAGGATGGAATTATTGACTTGGACATTATAGGTGCGGGAACGAATACCGACTCAGGGAAGATGCTCAAATCAAGTAAGGGCTCAGGAGTCGGGCTAGGTTCAAGAATTGGGTCCAAGTCAAGAAATTGAAACTCAAGTCCACAATCTTCTTCCCACAATGGAATGTGACTCAATGGTGGTGATTCAAGTTCAGGAATGATAGATGTGGGAATCAAAACTGACTCTAAAATATTACCTAAGTCGGGTAACAAAACAGGAGTCAATAATGATTCAGGAATTTGAACTTGATCATAGATTTGAGAATCTAGGTCACATTCGAGTTCTAATTCGGGAAAGGAAAAACTTGCCAAATTATCAGAATTTGAAGTTTCGGCAAGTTCACAAGATGGTACTGAATTAGAAACTTGTTGTTCCAAGCAACTTGGTTCGTCGGCTCTAATCAAGTGGTCATCGATATCAGAATCAGCCGGCCGGTGTAAGCATTCCACCATCAAATCTATGTCATGATCACGGGCTAATTTAGCCTCAGTCATGGCAGCTAGCATCCCTTCATAGTCGATAGGTGGATCATATTCTGATTGGACTTGAAAATAGGACGGGTAATCGTGATAAATTTGTGAGTCGGTGGACTCACGTATCATCATGTCTAAAATTGATGGTGATTTTTGCTTGGACTCATTCCTACTCATCATTTCCAAGATAGATGGATTTCTATTCTGAATGGGTGGATCTGAGTATGAATTTGGGAAGAATGTGGACTAGATGGATATGAAGGACAATTAGGTTGAGAATTAGACTCGGGGACTCGAAACCCCATGAACTCTGTGACGAGTTGAAATTATTATGAAGATTATAGTCATAAGATGGAGTGTGTGGGTTATATTCATTCGGATAAGACCATTCCGGCACACTAGATTGGTCAAAGTTAGGGTATGCCGGGTTGGTAATATCCGAATAATAGTTAGGGGTGTAATATGGATTAAAATTGGAATTATTATTATATGCCATATCACACCAACACAAACAAAACAAAAAGAAAACAAACAAAGAAGAAAAATTTCTAACCTAAGTTAGGGTAGACCTAGACCTAGACGACTCCTAACTGATTAGACTGTCCACGGGAGGTAGGGTGCAGACTTTGACCACAAGTTAATCAGCCAGGTCGGGGCAAGAGTGGTGGGAGGTTTTCCGTCAAAGACGTTCCTTAATTAAATAACCATCACACTTCGGGCTTTCGGCCCTCAATCCCCTTCCTAGACACTGATTTGGCAGGAGTCAACTTCCAACACCGTTCCTCCTTAGGATAATCTCCTAATTGAGTCCGAGTGTCCCTAGGGCCAACGTCTACTAATTTTTATGTTAGGCTTGGGTTAGTGAGTGCTCGGGATATGATTTTTGGGCTAAGGAAGGGTGATGAAATCCCCACCTTATCTTGTTAATGGGTTATGCCCTTAAGATGAATTAGTGCAAGTGTACAAGATAAATAGATAAGAATCACTCAAAGCAGAAAATCAACCAAGAGATGAATCCTATTCTACATGCAATGCGTACGTACCTTGCGTTTCCAGCACTCTTCAACAGTAAATAAAAATAATTGAAAAGACACGTGCCTAATATGCAAACGTCTAATCAATTTTTAACGATTACAACCAATTTTTTTACTGTTGACTTATTAAGCAGGTATAGGGTGAATAATACAGGAAATTAAGTAATGCAGCAGAATTATTTTGCAGAATCAGAGACCCTGCAGAAAACTGATCAGTAGTGCTCTCCTCTTTGCCGCAGATCCGCGGCTTTTGCCGCGTTTCTGCGGCAATTTGGAGGGATCCTGGGCTCTGCTTTCGAGAGCAGGGGTCCAGGTCCACTTATATGTCACTGCAATTGCAAAGTTCCTGTTTCTTCACCTGCAACCTGCAACAGAGAAGAATAAAGAATTAGTTAATAAAAAAATTTTTTTATTAGAGAATAACTTACCGTCCCTCCCCGGCAACGGCGCCAATTTGTTGACTGATTTTTCCTGCACACAAAAATAAGGATATTAAATTTAGAAATAGTAGTGTGAGGTTCAGTTCTAATCCGCGGTAGCAGGGCTATGCGGGTCGTGATCCTCAAGGAGGGACTGCGATAGAAGCGTTAAGCAAGTTAATCTCTAAAATTTATCTTTTTTAGTTAATTGTCACGATGGTATTTACAATGGGTCGAAAGAAAAGAAGTGTGGAAGATGTGGATTTAATCTACAAAAAGGAAAATAAAAGAAAAGAAAATAAAATAAAAGAAATACTAACCTTGGTTGAAGAAATTATGAAATCTTAACACTTTCTACCTTGCTTTGGAGGCATGAACGCATAAGGCATAGGATCGATCTCAGTCCCCTGTTCGCATTTAGATCATCAAGACTTGCAAGCATGAATCGATACGCACCTTGAGGAGGAGAACATCTCCATGAAATATCATTGGCTCTCGCTAAGACTCGTTATACTCATGTTTCAGAAATCACTTGCATGCTCATACAAACCAACATAGATCACAGAGAAAAAGAAAAGAAAAACAAATAAAAATACACATAAGAATGAAGAACAAAATAAAATTATACCTTTATTGATCAGCACAATGGCAGAGAAGAAGGAGGTACATCGGTGTCACGCTCAATATAATCCTCTCTCTCTCTTTAAAATAAAAAGAAAAGAAAATCTAACTACAAAATAAGAAACCCTAGAAGAAACCCTAATTTTGGCCCTTGGCTCGCCTCTGGACGCTCTGTACGTTGCACTTTGCAGAGATATTTATAGTGTAGAAGAGAGAAGAGTCCCGGACGAACTTTCCCACAAAAATTGGTATTCCATCTCATCTGTATTGCCGCGGATGCGCGGCTTTTGCCGCGCCTCCGCGGCACTCCTGGCTCTGTTGGCCACGCGCTTTGGCGCGTGGCCTATCCTGGTCCGTCCATGTGGGCTTCTGCTTTTATAAGTGTGATCCTGGCCTTTTAATCTAGATTTTCGAGATAACTTGATAATCAAGTTACTCTTAATCCAGATTTCTTCAAATTTTCTTCCACGAAATTCCTCTCTATCTTGGCCTTTTATCCTCATCCTGCAAGAGTTTAGGGTTGGGTAGAATTCTATCCTTCCCTCATCTTTAATAATTGCAACTTTAGCCCTTTGAGTATTTGCATTTTGACTCTTTGTATTTGCGCTTTGACTCTTGGGCTTCAAATATGGGCTTTTGGGCTTCATTAAGCTTTATTTCTTTCTTTTTATTATTTCGAGGCCTGCACACAAAATATTAATAAATGTGCAGAATTATATAAATAAATATGAAAATGTGACGGTAAATATGATGATAAAAATGCACTTTTCACTACCAATCACCCAATTTTGTTGACTGATTTTCCTGCACACAAAAATTAGAATATTAGATTAAGAATAGATCGTGCGAGGAATCAGTTCTAATCCGCGGTAGCAGGGCTATGCGGGTCGTGATCCTCAAGGAGGGACTGCGATAGAAGCGTTAAGCAAGTTTCTCTAAAAATTTATCTTTTTTAGTTAATTTGTTAGTCACGATGGTATTTACAAAGAAAAGTGGTATTTACAATGAGTTGTGGGAAAGAATATTGGAGAGGTGTGGATTTGATCTACAAAAAAGAAAAGAAAAGAAAAGAATAGAAAACTAACCTTGGTTGGAGAAAATATGCGAAACCTAACACTTTCTACCTTATTTCGGAGGCATTGAACGTATAAACCTTGGGATCGAACTCAGTCCGTTGTCGCATTAGGTCATCAAGCCTTGGGCAAGCATGAGTTGATACGCCTCGAGGAGGAGAACATCGCCATGGAATATCGTTGGAACCTACTAATCTTCGGTATACTTGTGGTTC
Source organism: Agave tequilana (assembly GCA_038442645.1). NCBI lineage: Eukaryota > Viridiplantae > Streptophyta > Magnoliopsida > Asparagales > Asparagaceae > Agave > Agave tequilana. The sequence continues at coordinate 38,508 of JAVJIF010011455.1, forward strand.
GGTAAACGCTCGCGTGCTCGTCAAAGATCAAAAAGAAACACAGTAGAAAAGAAAGAGAAAACAAAGAAAAGCAACGACATAAGAACAAAATAAAAATTACCTTTTTATTGATTACAATGGAAGAGAAGAGAATCATCTGTCGGTGTCACCCTCAACAAAGTCATCTCCCTCACTTACATAAAAATTACAAAAAGAAAAGAAAACCTAGAAGAAACCCTAAAAATCTGAACTTTGGCCCTTTGCTGGACGCTGGACGCTCTGTACGTTGCACTTTGCAGAGATATTTATAGTGTAGAAGAGAGAAGAGTCCCGGACGAACTTGCCCACAAAAATTGGTATTCCATCTCATCTGTATTGCCGCGGATGCGCGGCTTTTGCCGCGCCTCCGCGGCAGTTAAGTGGCTGCTGGCCACGCGCTTTGGCGCGTGGCCTCTTCTGGTCCGTCCCTGTGGGCTTCTGCTTCTGGAAGTTTAATCCTGGCCTTTTAAATCTGGATTTTCGAGGTAACTTGGTAATCAAGTTACCCTTAATCCAGATTTCTTCAAATCTTCCTCCCACGAATTTCCTTCTCATCTTTGGCTTTTATGCTCATCCTGCAAGAGTTTAGGATTGGGTAGAATTCTATCCTTCCCTCAACTTTAATAATTGCAACTTTAGCCCTTGCATAATTGCACTTTGACAATTGATATTTGCGCTGGGCTTCAAACATGGGCTTGGATCTGGGCTTTTGGGCTCTTTAGGCTTTATTTATTGTTAACATAACAATTCGAGGCCTGCACACAATAAATAATAAAATATTAATAATTGTGCAGAATTAAATGAATAAATATGAAAATGTGATGGTAAATATGATGATAAAAATGCACTTTTGACTACCAATCACCCGCCAGAGATAGGGGCACGACCACGAGGAAGCCATGGCGCACACGAGGAGTTGGAGGTGTTGGACGTGGCTACGTTCAGCTAAGAGGGGGAAAGTGCGCAAGGGAAGTAGGGACTGGGCGCGGGAGAGTGTGGCTGCTGGTAGGGATGGAAACTGTGGTCTCAGCAAGGCGCAGACACGGGGCTGCCATGGGAGGAGAGGACTGAAAAGTGAGGGGGTTGAAGACAGAGCTCACCGGAGAATGCTGTGGAGAAAGAGAAGTTCATGGAGGTGGTGAAGCTCGGTTGATGTGCGGTGGTGGAAGGAGGAGCACGGGGAGATGGCTCGGGGCTCCCCGGGGTAAAGGTCGGGGGTGCTCCGGCGGAGTGGATTAGGCTGCGAAGGGGACGGCACCAGAGTTATGCACCAAGGAGGGGTGTTCGGTTGAAAGATCGTCGGGGCTGCTGGTTTGGTGCACTGGCTGTGGCCAAGGGAGAGCCACAGGCTCGAGTGCGTAGGAGAGAAGGAGAGATAATGAGTGTGTGTGTGTGTGTGTGTGTGTGTGTGTATGTGTGAGAGAGAGAGAGAGAGAGAGAGAGAGAGAGAGAGAGAGAGAGAGAGAGAGAGAGTGCGGGTATGAGAGAGCTAGAGGGAGAAGTGAACAACATGAGAGAGAGAGTAGGTGAGAGAAAGAGGGAAACATGGGATAGCAGAGAAGTAGCAGGTGGAGACATGGGGTTGTGGGTGAAGGAGAAAGTGAAGTAAAAGATGTTTAAACTGAGGACAAACAATCAAATTTGCTTTGGTTTTCTTTGGAAGAAAAAAGGGTAAAGGTAAAAAAGTTAAATATAAATAGTTACTGTCGATAGGGAAAGCCATAGGGTCATAATGGTTGGTGCATTCATTTCCTGTTGGTGAGTCACGTGTTCGAATGCCATAAAAGGGTGTTTCCTATTTTATTTTATTATTATTTTTTATTTTTACTTAAATTTCATTCTTTCTTTTTTAATAAATGTTTAAGCATTATTTTATTGGATTAAACTCTATTAATTCAAAAAAAATCCTCAAAAATTCTCAAAAATAGAAGATGTCATCCTGATCATGGTTGCGAAGTCAGATCTCCGAAATTCATTCCCGATTGTTAATTAAAAAACTCAGAGTCAGCTTGTGACACTGATCAACCCCGAATTGAGATTTTTCTCTAATAATTCCCAAAAATTTCAGAAAATTCAGAAAAATTCAAAATAATGGGAAATAATTTCTTAAGTTCAAATGGTCTCAATCTATTTACCAGGATGATTATCGGGTATCAAATACCAGTGTTGACACCCGTATATTGGCACCGAGGGTTACATTCAAGCTGGACCTTTTCATCAGGTCATACCCCATATTCTCCATCATACGAAATGCATTTGGCTCATAATAAGAGAACTGTGGGGACTCAAGATCGTCTTCTGAGCTTTTCACGAGTCACTGGTTTCTGGTTCAGACTTGATTCTCCCGAATAGAATTAGTTATTGACCTTTGCGTTTAGCTGGCACTTCGAAGAAAGCTCTTTGTGCATCACTGGTCTTTTTGCGTACCTTGAAGAATGACTTGATTGGTACATGCAATGATGTTGAAGCATCTACTGCTGACGTTTAGTTACTATCTACGTAAGTACTAGTGTCTGACGGTATAGAATCAGAAGCAAATGTAGAAAAGTAAACCAAATCTAAATCTTCATTAATAAACCACTCGCCTTCAACAGTGACAGTGGCATTGAAATAGAGCTTATCAACACTCGTTACAAGAGGATTTATTTCCCAAAGATATTCTTCTTCTGTCTCTAGTTCTATATCCACTTCACTGCCAGAATTTGATTCTTTTGGCTGGAGATTCTCTTTAGTCTCAAAAGAATCTTGGTAGAGGAGGGAGTCAATGAAGTAATTCTTTACCCCTTTGAACGAATGCTCTTCAGTAATAAATGTTCTCACTCTTCCCCAGCATATTTCATCACTTGATGAAGGGTAGACGGGACGTTGGAGTTATGGTGGATCCATGATCGTCCCAGCAGCAGGTTGTAAGACGTGTCGACATCAATGACATAATATGTTACTTCAGACTTCAAATACCTGATCTGGCATCTGAGTTTGATCTTATCCATCAGGCGCATACCATTGGCATTAAAAAAATAAATGGTGGTCTGTGTTGCGCTCAATCGATGGGTGGAAATCCCCACGTGCTACATGACCCGGTGGGGCATAATGCTCAACGTGAATCCTTGGTCAACCTGAATGTAACTCACTTTAGATGATCCAATGTATCCTGTATAATATAGAGGTCTATTATATTTTCCCTTTATTTGCATATCATTCGAAGAGAATGTGATGTATGGAGAACGTCTAGAGGCCTGATGACAGTGCCCATCGTCTCCTCCTCTGGGATGGTAGAAATCTGGGCTAAGAAAACCTCAGAATCTACCAATGCTTCTCTTAGAGCTTTCCTGGTGGATTTGGAAAGTCTGCGAAACTCGTATAGAGTGATCTGAGAAGGGATGTTGGCCAGCTGAGCCAAACCATCAAAGCAAAAGGGAGTTAATGATCTCGCGTCATCTTTTTGAAGGGCTTTGGCATAATGAAGCTCCTTCTGTTTGTCCACAAGCTTCGTGACTGCTCGGCTATCTCTTTCACAGCCTGGGAAGAGCTTGCCACTAGCTGGCCATACTGTTTCAAGTACTGATTGCCAAATTGGGTCTTCGACGTGAAAGGAGTACCTGTATCAGCAGCCAAGGCAGACTTCTCTTCTCCCGAACTGATGAAGGAAGCAACATCTTTCTTAGTTTTTCTGGTAGAGATACCCACTACATTGCTGGAAGATGCTTTAACCTTGCCTTTAGATTTTTTATGTGTAACAGTTGTCCATTGTTGCCTTTAACAATGTCGAGGTAAACCCACATTAACTCTCATCAAGGACATGAATAAAGTCTTTCTCCTTTTTGTTGTGGGGATCAGTATTGATCACCCTCAGTCCCCTTTCGGGATGGGAATCACTCTGGCTGGTACTAACGGGAGTTCTTTGCCAAATTGAAGGGATGTCATGTTAGGTGTCACCTTCTTCTGCTCTGAACGGAGTTTAAGGAGATCCGCGTCGACTAGTGCTTGAAGAACATCCTTGAAGATGTAGCAGTTCTTCGTATGATGCCCTAACATCTTGTGATATAAACAATTGTTTGGATCATCAATCTTCCAAACTTCATCAGGGCATCTGACCTCTGGCAATTTAAGTTTTTACTCTTCTGGACTATCTTGAACAGAGAGACCATATGCTCATCTTGAAGGAGTATGATTTACTAGCACGTGCTTGGCCGGGGGCTCCAGCCCCTCTGGCTGATTGGGACTTCGAAGGTGATTTAACCACCATTGCTAGAGTATCTCATCTTTTTGGCTGAAAAGATGACTTTGCAGTGTGTCACATTGATTTGTCGGGTCTTAATTTGCTGTCTTTCTCTTTCAACATTGACCCGAGCGACTATTTTCTCCGCCTGCTCGCCTTGTTGCACCAGCTGCTTCCAAGTTCGGCATTCTGCAACTCTTATATGGGCGAGGAATGCAGTCTGTAGGTTATGGCGGCACATTTCTGCCAGTGTGGGCTACTGTGGATTGGGACATGTCACTTGGACAACAGAGCGTCGTACTCTGACATCTCTCCATGAAAGCTTTGATGGACTCTCCTTTCTTCTGATTCGTGGCGAGAAGAGTCAGCATTGCCACCTCCGCATCATCTTTGAAGAAGCGAGCCAGAAATAGCTATTCCAAGTTGGTCCAAGTTTTGATAGAGCCGGCAGGCAGCTTCACGAATCATTCAAAGGCAACCCCCTTGAGAGTGCTAATGAAGAAACGAGTCATGAAAGCATAGTTTGATACTATGTTCCAGTTTGGGATTTAAATTAGTATATGTGTTGGTTTGGTGACCCTATACTGTTGAAAGTATGTAGGGTCGGTGAAATCACCTAGAGGGCGGTGAATAGGTGATAATGCTAATCTAGTGAACTAAATGCGGAATTTAAAACAATTGCAACAACACACAAGCAAGTATAAGATATAGCAATATGATCAATGCACAAAGTAAATACAAAGAGAGAGAAAGAGTAAGAGTCAATGGATCAAGCGCAAACAACAAGATTTGTTTCGAGGTTTGAGCACCCAGCTCTACGTCCCCGCCTTCACCCAGAAGGAATTCAACTCCACTAGCTTGTCCACACATGACTCCCACAAAGGGAACCTCCACCGTGGATTTGGGGCAATACAATAACTAGGAGTACCCAACTCCTCTCTTTACAACTACAACCTCTCACTAGAGGCAAAGCACCAAGCCAACAAACAATCACCTCACAACTTGAGGTATAAGCACAAAGCTACACAAGGATCACCTCCCAACTTGAGGGATACAACCCAAATGCACAACCTCCTCAACACAATGAGGGAAAGGCACAAAGCCAAGCAAAGATAGGGTTTACAACTTGGTGGTCTAACAACCACAAACAATCTCTTTTCCCACACAAGGATCCTATAGAATAAGATAGTAGATGTAGCTCAAGTGTGGAGAAAACAAAGTGTTCAAAACAAAGAAAAATCACTTGAGAAATCACCACAAAGATATAGAATGAATGAACCAATATCAATTCCCAAAAGACTATTTTTTTTTGAAATAATGAAACACTTTTAAACAATAAAGATTGATCTTTTTAGCACAAAGAAACTCTTTTTAAACTTGTGAAAACACTAGAGAAAGTTCAGAAATTTTGTCCAAAAAATTCTTAGTGAAAACTGGCCATTAATGGGGTATTTATAGCCCCTAGAAAAATATAGCCGTTGGCAGCTAAAACCGCCAAAAATGAACTACGATCGACCAGACGGTCGACCAGCCAACGGTCGATTTTTGACCGTTGGCAGCTACCGGTCGACCGCCCGGTCGACCGGCCCCAGAAACAGAGAGCAACGTCTCTCTGTCCGGTCGACCGCTCGGTCGACCGGGAGCAACCCGAGAGTGGGTTGCTCTCAGTCGGTCGACCGGTCGGTCGACCGGCCGACTGACACGGCTACGTGCACAAACTTGTGCACGTCCGGTCGACCGCTACGATCGACCGGTTCCTGGCCCGGTCGACCATGACGGTCGACCGCCAGAGCCTGGCAGCCACAGTTCTGGGACAGAAAAACTGGTTATTTTTAATTCTAAAAATTCCCATAAATCTTCTAAAAATCCATAAAAATAGTTTTGTCATTTTTCATTGAAATATAAACTTGTGTTAAAAATTTCAACACAAATTTCAAACATTATGAACCATTTTTGTGTCTTACAAATTTTGCTGAAAACCAAAACCTGTATTTTTCCAAACTTGAATTTCCAAATGAAAATCTGATTTTTCCAAAACTCATACAAATACGAAAACATGATATTTAAATACTTTGAAGAATGTTGCATATGGATATAATCCAATATACAAGAAACATATATATATTCATGTTTTTGACTTAAATTCTGAAAATACGTTTTGTTAAAACACAAAACCTAAAACACATGAATAGGTATATCAAATTAAGTTTGTCTAAGTAGTTGAAGAATGCATGTATATAGACCAAATCTAATATACATTAAACCATGTAAACTTGTTTTGATATAATATCTTTTCATGAAAACCAAGATCGGTTAAACTAAACAAACTGAAAACCAAAACCAAAATATGAAACGTGTGTGTTGTGAACTTGAGCATATCATTGTTGACACTTAAAAAAGACAAGATTCTCATTGGTCCGAACGATGTCTAAACTTGTTGACATTTACAAAAGACAAGGGACAGACGAGCTGAAGACCAGTTTTCGCCCACCTCCAAGGGACAAAGAAGCGGTTTGGACTCCACTGATCCAGCAAGCAGAACAGTGAACCCGGATTGTTTCTAAACAGACCTCAGCAGGTCTAAAATGCTAGCATTTAGCATTACATTAGCCCAAGGGGATAGCCTCGTTTGAGAGGCTAGCATCATCCAGAGCATCGCCAGGAAGCTAACTGACAGCTTCGCCGAAAAGCCTCTTTTCGGACCTCGCCAAAGATTGCCTCTAGCTCCGCTATGAGCTTTAAAGCGGGTAGCTCCGCTATCAGCCTGCTATGGTCAACCTTTGACCAATCAAAATCTCCTGATGAGATCGGATTCAATCTAATCAAATCCAATCGGGATTCAAATATGGCAGGTGATTGCCGCAATCTCTTGACTCTCTTGAAACGAGTAAGAGGATCAAGGAGAATCCCCCAACAATATGGAAAGGATCAAAACAGATCAACCGACTTGCCATTTTCTAGCTCCGCAGAAGCTATCCTAGCCTCGCAGTAAGGCTACTTTCCAGATTCAAACAGATTCGGTTCAATCTGTTTCTATATCTTCAAAGGGGACGATTATACCTTGCTTTCCTTATAAATAGCCCGCCAGGGGTACAAGGAGAGAGAGGGATGAAGGCATAGGGAGATCGATCGATAAAAAAAGAGAGAAGACTCCATAAGCAGAGGCTTTTTCACGACGCACCGCGCGCTCCCGAATTCAGAGACCTTTTAGAGAATTGCTTTCTCTAACCAGGGTGTTGATACCCTAACGTCGTCCTTCCTCTCAAGGAATCTCCGGAACCAGGCGAGAAGGAATTCCTTATCGAAGGCGATTTTGAGAAGCAGCAAGAGGGTTCTACCAACCTTCTGTTCTCTGATTCCCCGAACCAGGCGAGAAGGGAATCTCATCGCTCGCATCGTCAAAGGGACAAAGTGGTCGCGCGCTGACCAGACTCCTATCGGCACATTTTCCCAGAATCTCTGAGGAGATCTACTTGTAATCTTTTGAGAATACTTGTAATTTAGCTCCTCAAACTTTTATTTGTAAGTTTTCCCCCTTTGCAAACATAATGGAAAACAAGATGGCGACTCCGCTGGGGATTGTATTCTCCTCTGCTGAGAATCAAGTGTCGCAATGTGACGAACAGACCTTCGGGTCTATCTCTGAATTCAGAAAAGCCGGTGCAGCCAGATCTTCTCTGGCTAAATCTTCAAGCAAAGTCTCTGCGGAGACGGAAAAGGTCCTCTGCGAATCTGCCGCAGTTCTCTGGCGCAACAAGGAAACATGCCCGCAGCCCAGATCCTGCACTTTTGAGAACCTGGTTATCCAAATCGATCAAGGAAGATTTGAAGAAGTCCTCTCTGGGGGTGGCCTGACGCTTCGAGCACGGAAGCACAGGAAGGTCTTCATGACCAAGGTTTCAAATCAGAAACCAGAGGCAGAATCTTGCCAGCACCCCACAGCCCCGCTTGTGGCTATTCAGGTTCCTTGCGAACCTAGGCGTCCCCTGTCAAGGCTGATATGGAAGCCTAAACAGGAGTCTTCAACCAAAGCTCCCGGAGTAGTCATGCCGAGACTGCGCCTCTCCCGCGAAGAAAAGGGTAAGATGCCCATCTGCCCTGACGATGCTGCCAGCCATGAAGTCACGACGGCAATCATACCGTCACCTGAATCAAGGGCAGCAAAGCCTCCTGTTAGCCTCGCTCGCACAAGCGAAGCTATTGTATCACAACAAATTCACTGGGTTCGCGGCCGCAAGGCTAAAACCGCAGTGTTATCTGAGGTTGATCCCCTTCGCAGCAGAATAGCGGGCAAAGCACCACAGCGTGCTCCGCTTCCCGATTCATCAGGCACTAAGCTCGCACCTGTCGGCAAAGCTAGCGCCAAAGTACTATTCAGTACTAATCCCTTCTGCAGGGATAAGAAGAACGGAGCATCATCCCTTGTACGCTCCAGAAAGGCCTCTCCACGGGGTTGTTCAGGCTCTGTTGAGCCTAACCTGCGACAATTCTTGGCAAACAAGCGGGAATTGGAGTCTCTCCAAACCACTTCCCCTTGTTGTCAAAGAGGATGCCGACTTGTGACAATCCATTCAGCCCATTGTCGGCAATATCCAATCAAGATGGCACCTCCACACCGTCAATCGGTGTTTGACCGGTTGTCCGCACGTGCCATAAAGAAACACCATGAAAGGAGTGCTTCGCGAGGCCCAGCCTTCGCGTCCGTCAACATGACCGGAAGAGGACGAGAGCGACACAGGGAAGGTCATACATCTGATGATACCCCTTTCGGCTCCCCAGATCCAGATTATAGCCCGGGCTTAGGTGAAGTCTTGGTGCGCGAAGAAGGTGTTTTCCGAAACACCAGATCCAGGGTAGCGATACCCTATAATTATGAGCAGCCTTCTTCCTCAAAGGCCCTAATCTCGCCACAGTCCAGATGATCACCCCAATCATCTGATGGAGAAGATGAAGACAGCGGGTATGCCTCTTCAGCAACAGTCAGTTCTGTGCGAACGGACAAAGCATCGGTTAATATGGCCGATAACGCCAATGACGATCTTCGTCAGCGTTTGGAAGCTCAGGAGCAGACCTCTAGAACTCAGCAAGAGGCCCTGGACAATATTCAACAGATGCTCGCTCAGCTCCTCAGCAATCGGAATGATGATACCGAAAGTAATCATGACGAGGAGGGGCATCTCAGCAATGATCCGCCCAAGACGGAGAAATCTAAGGGAGGCTCTTCCCTGGATGCCGAAGTCCTTAAAGGCCTTCAAGCTCAAATCGTATCCCTAGCTCAGAGGGATGAATTAAAGAAGGTAGGGGCAGTCCGTCCTTATCCGCTGGAGTGGGATTCGGTGCCATATCCGCCAAAGTTCAAACCACCAACGTTGCATACGTATGATGGTAAGAGCTCGCCCAATCAGCACATCTACTATTTCCTGTCCCAGACCGGTAATGTTCTAAACAACGACGCCATCATGGCTAGGTTGTTCATCGGCACCTTGAAAGGGGTGGCATTCGACTGGTTCCGAAGCCTTCCTCAGGACTCTATCAATTCCTGGGTTGACCTGGAAACTCGGTTCCTCTCTCGCTTCTATGAGGATGACACCGAAGTGACCATGGACAAGCTCCTTTCCACTGTACAGAGGAAAGGCGAATCTGTCCGTGAATACATTGAGCGGTTCAGAAATCTATCTCTGATGTGCCCAGCAGGGATGCCATTACCCATGCTCTTACAGACATGCAGGCACAACTTCTTGGATCAAGTAGAAGTCCGCATGGGGGCTGTCAAAGCCCATACTTGGAAGGAATTGGTCGAACAAGCTGAGATAGCCGAGAAATCGGCTAAGAAGTTCGAGCCATCCGCCCCTAGAAGCAAATGGGGCACAAACAACAAAGGGCGTAGCGATCTCCCGCAGTCTTCCCAAGCTAAAGGGAAGGAGATTATGTCCGTCGAGCTGACCGGGGACATGCAGTCAAAGGCCAAGAAGAGCGGCGTCAACAGCCAAGAGCCCAAGTTTCCTCCGAAGCAGTACTCCTTCAGAGATGACCAGGTGGTCACGATATTCCATCTGCTCCACAAAGGGAACAAAATGAAGCTACCGGATGCTCGGCGTCCCAATGAGATAGGGCGTACAAACGACCCTAAATACTGCCTCTACCACAGGATGATCCACCATCCTACTGACAAGTGCTATGTTCTCAAGGATAGAATTCAAGCTTTGGTCGACGCCGGAGTCCTCACATTGAAGACGGAACAGAAGAAAGTCACTGCCAATATGGTGACTCTTGAGTTCGGCACTGCTCAGAAGGTCACAGTTCCCGACGGGACCTATCCAGCCCCCACACCGCGGTTGAAAGTCAAGCATTCTTCAACCATAGCTAAAGATGGCAAGGGTCTCGTCCCCTTGACATTGGAGACAGGAGAAGTTATGTGGATACACCCTGACCTCGTCCAAGACGTACAGCGGACGTCGAAGGACTCCAGCAAAAAGGGCAAGTCCTGCAATGTCATCTCTGTCCTGCCAGATGATGGTAATCTTACTTCGGCTTCCCTCAGCGATTCAGAAGAAGAGAAGCATGCCTGTACAGCGCAGGCAGATGCACCTCAACAGACGGGCACCCGGTCTGGAAAGTCATATCAAAGGCAGTATGACAAGTCTACTGACGAGATACAACAGCAAACGACGTCAGTACCAATGCCGACATCCGCTCCAGTTCTGACCAAAGGGAAAGAGAAGCCTAAGGAAGTGCGGTTCGACCATGTGTTGAAGAAACCGCCAGGCCAAGGGTTAGCCACGCCCTTTCGCTTTGATATATTAGCCCACTTAGCTAATATCCCGGCTCGTATCACAATACACGAGCTCCTTCGTCTCTCTAAAGAGACAAGAGAGGCACTCAGAGATGCGCTGGCCAACTCGGAGTCCTTTCTGACATGCATGCCTGAGGTTCCTGGTGATGAGATGTGGCCTTCCTGCTCAGAGTGCCATCACGCACAATCCAAGGTGCCTGCTATTACCTTTACGGCAGAAGATATGCTTCTCAAAGACAACAAGCATGATCGACCTCTGTACTATACCGGATATATCGGTTCAACATGCATTGAAAGAGTACAAGTAGATCCGGGGTCTGCACTCAGCATCATCCCCAAAAGGCTCCTCTATTTCCTCGGCATACCATTGTACAGGTTGTCCGCAACCACCACTACAATATATGGTTTCAACGCCGGGAGCAGCCATCCGCTTGGAAAGATTCGGCTCCGCTGCAGAATCGGAAGCTTGAAGTCAGAAGTGACATGCTATGTCATTGATGCTGACACATCATATAACTTGCTGCTAGGAAGACCTTGGATCCATGCCAACTGGATCGTTCCTTCCACCCTCCACCAATGCTTCAAGTATGTTGAGGATGATGCGACAGTACGAACTGTCTTCGCTGAGAAGCAACCCTTCAAGGGGGTGGAAAACTACTTCACTGATGCTCTCCTATATCAAGAGGCTAGTGGAACGCCGGGAGAACCATTGCCAGACGATGATGAAAGTGGCAATGAGGCGGATTCGGAATCCGAAACGGACATGCCAGCCATTCTGATTGGCGAGCCAATTGTAGCATGCTTTAATGATCCCCGATGTAGGATCCCTCCTGGGGAGGAAGGCGAATGGATAATTAATGATAATATTTCTTTCGATTATCCTGCGAGCATCGAGTCGATTAAATCCATGATGGATGGCTCTCTTCATATGCCCGTACATGAGCCGAGTGTGGCTAGCACATCTGTGGAAGCCGTAGAAGGGGCCACGCTGGTAGTCCCTCCGTCCAAGCAAGGTCAGGCGCCGATAATCTTCGGCAGAGCCCGGCCAGGGAGATTCTCAACCACAGACTCAAGCTCAGAGTCGGATGCTCCACAGTTCTTTCATTACGCGCCATCAGCACGCCATATTATGAAGAAGATGGGTTACAACCTGAAGCAGGGAGCGGGCCTAAACTTCGGAAAAGGAAGACGCGGCTTGATGCGTAACTCCGTCCCAAGAGGGAAACCTGCAAATTACTATGATAGTACACGCAGGGGGTTAGGGTATGTCACACCCACATCATCAACAACAGTTCAGGTCAAAGGCGATGGATCGATCCCATCACAGTCGGCCTCATCCTCCGAATGGGATTCTGATGTCAGCATAGGAGGGATATTCGAAAGCCTCATGACTTCAAGCAGTCAGTTGGAACCCGCAGAGGTTGCCGATGAGGAATCATGGGCCCAGCAATTGAGCCTTCAATGGGAAAAGCGGTTTGAGCTGTGCGAGCCACCTACCGAAGACAAGGTGATCCAGGTTAACTTGGGTAGTCAAGATCATCCCAAACCGATTTTCATAAGTGAAAGCCTATCACTTATCGAAAAGGAAGAATTGATAATGCTCGTAAAAGAGTATATAGATGTCTTCGCCTGGAGCTATGAAGACATGCCTGGACTTGATCCACAGGTCGCTATGCACCGTCTAAACATCAAGCCCGACGTTAAGCCAGTCAAGCAGCAACAACGTCGGTTCCGCCCAAACATCATTGAGGCTATTGAAGCCGAAGTTCATAAGCTCATTGCTTGTGGCTTCATCCGGGAGGAACAACATCCAGATTGGGTGGCTAACATAGTCCCCGTCCTCAAGAAGAATGGGAAAATACGAATCTGCATCGACTACCGTGATCTCAATACGGCCTGTCCCAAAGATGAATTCCCACTGCCGATCACCGATGTCATGATCGACAACACATGCGGATTCGAGAGGATGTCTTTCATGGACGGCTTCTCAGGGTATAACCAGATCAAGATGTATCCTGATGACGAGAAGCATACTTCTTTTCGAACGCCATTGGGGGTATACTGCTACACTGTAATGCCCTTCGGACTGAAGAACGCCGGAGCAACCTACCAGCGGGCGATGAGCATGATCTTCCGCGACCATCTCCGAAAGACGGTGGAATGCTATGTTGACGACATTGCCGTCAAAAGCCGCAGCAAAAATGAACATCTTCGCGATCTGAGAACGATGTTCGACATAATGCGGGCTCATCAGCTGAAAATGAACCCGACAAAATCCTTCTTGGGAGTGTCCAGCGGCAAATTCCTTGGGTTCATTGTCACATCAAAAGGGATCCATCTGGACCCAGACAAAGTCAAAGCCATACAGGACATGCATCCACCGAGGAACCTCAAAGAGCTCCGAGGCTTGTAAGGCAGATTAGCCTACATCAGAAGATTCATAGCAAATCTTTCGGGCCGTTGCCAGCCCTTTACCCGTCTCATGAAAAAGGGTACTGCCTTCATATGGGACCAAGCCTGTCAAGAAGCTTATGAAGACATTAAGAGGTATCTCACAAAACCTCCGGTCTTAGTGGCCCCTACATCAGGGAAACCATTCTTGCTTTATGTAAAAGCTCTGGACTATTCCCTCGGTGCCCTCCTCGCTCAAAAGGACGACAATGGCCACGAGCAGGCCATTTATTATCTGAGCAGGACTCTCATAGGAGCGGAATCTCGCTACAATCCTATCGAGAAAGAGTGTTTAGCTCTCGTCTTCGCTGTCCAGAAGACACGACATTATTTGGTTGGCCAAACCATACATGTCATCTCTAGGGTGAACCCTTTACGTCTTCTCATGACGAAGCCAGGGTCGCTGAATTCAAGGTTGGCTAAATGGGCACTTCTGTTGTCTCAATACGACATGACCTTTACTCCTCAGAAGGCAGTTAAAGGCCAGGCCCTTGCAGAGTTCTTAGCTGCTCACCCAGTTCCAGAACATTCAAAACTTCACGAAGACATCCCTGATGAAGTCTTCGAGTCTAATGCAACCTCAGCAGAGGAAGTGTGGCAGATGTTCTTCGACGGAGCGTCGCGGATGGGCCCCAAAGGGAAAATTATTGCCGGGGTGGGGGTTGTGTTCATCTCCCCACAGGATCATATCCTTCCCAAAGCATTCTCCTTGACAGAATCATGCTCTAATAATGTAGCGGAATACAATGCTCTGCTCATCGGTCTCCAGCTCGCCCAGGGAATGGGGGTACGTTACCTCGAAGCTTACGGCGATTCAAAGCTGGTCATCAGTCAAGTCAAAGGCGAATATGAAGTCCGCCATGAAAACTTGGTGCCTTATTATCATACAGCCATCGAATTGGCTAGCTTATTTGAAGGCTTCTACATCGGGCATGTGTCCCGATCTCAAAATACCAAGGCGGATGCTCTCGCTGCATTAGCGACGACGCTAGCCTTACCGGCCGATACCGAGTATCACCTCGCAGTCGCAACCCGGCATCTCGTATGCTCCAAGAATATGCTAAGGATCCAAGAGGTCCATAATATCTCCGTGGATCTTGAGCCGAGGGATTGGCGCTTCCCCCTCATTGACTACGCTCTGCACGGTCTGCTTCCAGACGATCCCAAGAAGCGGCGTCCATCAGACGAAGGTCGCTCCGTTTCTACTATGATCCCACTTTGAAGACACTCTACCGTCGTTCATATGACGGTGTCCTCCTCCGTTGTCTCTCTCATTCAGAGGCACAGGAAGTGCTTAAAGAAGCACATGATGGCATTTGCGGAGCTCACCAGCCGGGTCCAAAGCTTAAAGACAGGCTGCACAGACTTGGGTACTACTGGCCGACCATGATGGCCGATGCCACCCAATATGCACGAAGGTGTAAGGTGTGCCAGGTCCATGCAGACTTCATACACCAACCTTCGGAGTTGCTCCACCCTACTGTTGCTTCATGGCCATTTGAAGCATGGGGAATCAATGTCGTAGGGCCAATCAGTCCCCTTCGGCAAGAGGTCACCGGTTTATCCTGGCAATAACCGATTACTTCTCAAAATGGGCGGAGGCCACACCGTTGGCCGAAGTTAAAACCTCCAATCTGGTTAGCTTCATCAAACACCATGTCATCCATCGATTTGGTGTACCCAGACGGATCATCCATGACAATGGTCCCCAGTTCGTAAGCCAAGGGTTCTATCGGTTCTGCGATAAATACCGAATTCAGAATGTGGCTTCAACCGCCTACAATCCTGCCGCCAATGGCTTGGCAGAGGCATTTAACAAGACAATCATCAAGCTGCTCAAGAAGTTTGTCTCCTCAAACAAGCGAGATTGGGACGAAAAGCTCGGTGAATGCCTTTGGGCCTACCGGACTACGGTTCGGACACCGACAGGCAATACGCCTTTCTCCCTGGTATATGGGTGCGAAGCGGTCATCCCATTGGAAATCCAGGTGCCATCATTGCGAGTAGCCCTGACTACTAAAATGACATCAGAAGACAATGATCGCTTGCGTCTTCAAGAGCTCGAAGCCCTGGACGAGAAGCGGCTGCAAGCTCAGCAACACATCGAGCTATATCAGGCTCGGATGTCAAAAGCCTTCAATAAGAAGGTCAAGCAGAGAGTCTTCCACAAAGGAGACCTAGTCTTAGCCGTCAGACGACCGATGATTATGACGCACAAGACCAAAGGCAAATTTCAGCCTAAATGGGAAGGACCGTTTGTGATAGAGACAGTCTATTCAAACGGAGCATACCGCCTTACAACTGCAGATGGCGACCTCCTCATGATGCCGATCAATGGCAAGTTCTTAAAAAAGTACTATCCTTAATCAAGGATCCTGCTCTCGATCAAGTTAACATTACACCTCTGATCGAGATCCGCGCGTCTGGAATGCGCACAAAGATAGCCTCTCTCTTTCTCCAAGCATATCAAACCTGTTGATAGCTGGGGGTTTGCTTAAAATCCCAAGGGACCTGCTCCCACTTGATTCCCTCTCCAGAATCACCTACCAATTCTCATCCATAGAATGGTAGGACCACATATATTCCGCTGTTACGTTAACATTAAACCTATGACAGCAGTCCCCTCATTTCTCCTCATGAGAGCGAGACCTCCAAAGTCACTTACCAATTCTCATCCATAGAATGGTAGGACCATACATATTCCGCTGTTACGTTAACATTAAACCTATGACAGTGATTCCCTCGTTTCTCCCCGTGAAAACGAGACTCTTCCCAAACTCCATTGCAATATTGAGCTTAGTGGCGTCTCAATTGGTTACGTCATCGCGACCTCTGAACCAGCAGACAGCTAAGTCTCAATCCCGAGTCCTGTTGACATTTACAAAAGACAGGTCTCGATACTCGTTGACATTTACAAAAGACGAGTATCACCTATTTTGAGGCTTGGTGGCTTCTCAACCAGTTACGTCATTGCGACCTCTGAACTGGCAGATAGCCAAGTCTCATCTACCATTGAGCTTAGTGGCGTCTCAATTGGTTACGTCATTGCGACCTCTGAACCAGCAGACAGCTAAGTCTCAATCCCGAGTCCTGTTGACATTTACAAAAGACAGGTCTCGATACTCATTGACATTTACAAAAGATGAGTATCACCTATTTTGAGGCTTGGTGGCTTCTCAACCAGTTACGTCATTGCGACCTCTGAACTGGCAGATAGCCAAGTCTCATCTACCATTGAGCTTAGTGGCGTCTCAATTGGTTACGTCATCGCGACCTCTGAACCAGCAGACAGCTAAGTCTCAATCCCGAGTCCTGTTGACATTTACAAAAGACAGGTCTCGATACTCGTTGACATTTACAAAAGACGAGTATCACTCATTGTTGAGCTTGGTGGCTTCTCAACCAGTTATGTCATTGCGACCTCTGAACTGGCAGATAGCCAAGTTTCATCTACCATTGAACTTAGCGGCGTCTCAATTGGTTATGTCATTGCGACCTCTGAACCAGCAGACAGCTAAGTCTCAATCTCGATGCTTGCTGACATTTACAAAAGGCAAGTATCTCCTCTTTTAGCCCCGCAAAGGGCTGACCTCGAGACTGGCGACGTCCCATTCGGTTATGTCATTGCGACCTCTGAACCAACAGACAGCCATGCCTCATTATCCAAACAAACAAAGACGACAAAAGAATGAATTTTTATTAAATTCCAAAAGGGATGGGATACATGGAGGAGCCTATAGGCGTACATGATAAGATCGGATCCGATCTCCGAGCGAAGCTAGCCTCGTCCTCCTGTCATCAGCAGCCTGGGCCAGCGCCTGTGATCTTAGCTCAGCCTCATCGAAGTCCACCGCTTGTGTAACGCCCCGATTCCACGGATACGGGGACGTCACTGCGACGTATATACGTAGGTCAGAAGATGCCCCCACGTATATACGCTAAGCATAAAAGTACAACAAGAATCAGAGTACTACACAAAGCGTGGTACATTCATATGCCAACTTACAAGAGACTAATACAAAGTTATACAAGATATGATAAACTATTACACTTTACAAGTGTCTTTATCATAACCGAGTCCAAAAAGAATAATATACAATATATACATCAAAATGCTCACGTGATGGATGGAGATCCCGTGAGTCAAAAGGAAAAGTCTGGCACGAGGGGGGTCGGGACTAGTCGGCCTGCTCACTAAGATAGGCTCGATCCTCTGTGGACGTTCCACTTCGGTCCAAGCCTCAGAATCTGAATATGCAAATCCAAGGAATCAAGACATATAAACAATAAACAACTATAGCCAAGTGGCTAAGATACATGAATAAGTAAGATGGAACAATATAAGGAATATCAACTAACAAGTATGAAAAGCATGAAGAGACAAAGTTCTAATACAATAAATCTACAGTTAACGTCTTATTATTATTACTTATCTTACTGTGATATCTAGCTATGTGACCCAGCGTCCCAGGGCACATAGATCCATATCCTAGTAAAACAAGGTTGTTATTGGAAATTAGCGGTTGTATCGACGAACTATGTTTACAGTGGACCCCGTACATGCCCGGGATAACGGTCCAGGATTGTTCCGTTGCTTGGTGACGGAAACCAGCCGCTAGGCCATTCAGGAGGGACTTATGTATGCCCTTATCATGATGGTACCAGTAATAGAGGGAGCAAGCACTCCCCTCGGTCCCCTGGAGGCCCACAGGTCAGACCGGAACATGAGTGCACAACATTCCTAAAAGCCACTGTAAACACGAACACATATCGATATCCGCATGTTTTCCCCCGACCCGATATAAGTTGGTCTATTTTATACAAAAGTCGAATATATCATGCTTGGTGTAGGTGATGGCATGATAAGATGGTGATATATATATTAATTAACAAGTCCTAAAATGAGAATATATGATAACAAGTCAAGAAGTAACAAGTAATGAAATCCATCAAGTAACATGTCATGTAATACTGGTTATGAAGCATGAACAGGAATAATATATCACATATGTGTCAAGGAAGGATACAATTTCAGAAAAGAAGAGAATCAGAAATTTTGGCCCAGAACAGACTGATCGGTCGGCTGCCGGTCGACTGCCGGTCGACCGGACAAAATGCGTGAGCTCCAGGTTTGGTCGGTCGACTTCCGGTCGACTGCCGGTCGACTGGAGATATAACTACCGGTAGCCTGTCGGTCGACTGCCGGTCGACCGATACAGGGCCGTGAGCTCCAGGTTTTCTACGGTCGACTGGTTGGTGAACCGGTCGACCGCCTACTCAAAATTGTGCACGTTTTTGCACATCGGTCGACTGCCCCCCTTGGGCCGGTCGACCGAAGTTCTGAAATCTGCTGCTGTTTGGTCAAAAAACAGATTTTTGTATGGTTGATTTTGGTAGTCTAAAAATATGATTTTGATGACTCAAAGGGACATGATTTAACAACACAAGTATACAAGGAATTTTACGAGTCTTGGTGAGTAAATATACTCACCTCGAACGGTCGATTTGAACTTTTACGAGTTCCGAAGAGTTCGAGGTTGACGAAAAGCGCCGAAGTGATCCTCGACGATCTTGCGGACGATCCCAATCCAACGAAGTGGTCGTTGCTTGAGATGGAGATGAAGACTTGGTGTTGTTTGGGAGTTAGGGTTTGAGTTGGAGATGGAGAAGGATTTTGTGAAGGTGAGAATTTTGATGAAGTGAAGAAAAGAGAAAGGATTTGTAAAGGAAAGGATTTATATAGGTTTGATTTTTGTAAAGGGAATGCAATTAAAGAAATTGAGAGGGGTTTTGTGCAAAATAGGGGAGATGAGGTGTCTCCCTTGGCCAATGGTGGCCGGCCATGAGAAAGAGAGAGAGAGATGTATTAAATGAGGGGGGTTGGTGAGAATGTGTGGAGATGGAATTTTGGAAGAAAATGGAAATTTGGAAAATGGAATTTTTGTGGTTGTGAAGGAAGGAAAAGAAAATAGGGAAAAGGAAAAAAGAAAAGAATTGATAAATGAAGATATTTTCTTGGTCTTGGAAATGAAAATACCGGAAACACGGATTCCTAAGTTCAAGTTAAGAATGCGGGAAAACATTTCGGAAAATACCGAAATCGTCCGAAATTTAAGTATCTCGGAACGACTCGCAATTTTCACAAAAATCAATAATAATATATGAAGACCTATAGTGAAATCCGTTTGAAGAAATACTTTATAGTTTTAAAGCTAAAAATCCCGGAATCAGTTACCTACCGACTCCGAAAGAATTTTCATAAATTCATAAAATTCTCAGAAAAAGTATATAGATAAGAAATACGATTCTAAGAAATAAAGTCTAAAGAACTTTCTAGAAATTCTTAACTGTTTGTGAAATAAAAATACTGGAAGAAGTCTTCTACCGACTCCGGCAGAATTTGCATGCATAAATTCGTAAAATCTTCAGAAAAAGTATTTAAGTAAGGGATATTATTCTAGGCAGAAATGTCTAAAGAATCTTCTAGAATTTCTAAGCAGTTTGTAAGATAAAAATTCGGGAATCGATCAGCGGCACTGGTCGACACCGGTTTGGAGAAATTCATTTAAATTCTAGAAAATTCCAGAAATTCTCAAAAATCTAATATTTTAGAAAATGATATTTGAAATTGAAATTGGTCAATTACAGAAAGTAAATCGAAAAAACGCATTAAGTACGTATTCTGGAAACAGGGTATTACAATCCATCCACCTTACAAAAATTTCGTCCTCGAAATTTAGTAAAGTGAAAGGTAACAAGAAAAGCAACAGATAGAGAAGGATCAGATGGAAAGTAACAGTAGAATGCATAGAAGGAAAGAGTCTTACAAATCAAGATGTGAAGAGTTGAGGATAACGCTCTCGGATAACGTCCTCTCGTTCCCAAGTGGCCTCCTCTGGTGCATGCCTGTTCCAAGACACCAATACTAATGGAATGGCTTTGTTCTTCAGTGTCTTCACACTTCTATCCAATATGGCCATCGGCTGCTCCTGATATGATAAATCTGGTTGTAGCTCTAGTTCGGAGTGATCCAGAATATGGCTATCATCTTTTACATACCTCCTCAACTGAGATACGTGGAAAACATTGTGCACTCCGTCCAAAGAAGGCGGCAATGCCAATCTGTAAGACACATCTCCAACTCGCTCCAAAATCTCGAATGGGCCGATATATCTTGGACTCAGCTTTCCACGAACACCAAACCGGATGATTCCCTTGGTAGGTGATATCCTTAAGAATACATGATCTCCTGCCTGGAACTCTAATGGCCTTCTCTGAGTGTCAGCCCAACTCTTCTGCCGACTCTGCGCTGCCCTGAGATGATCTCTGATGACTCTGACCTTCTTTGTAGTCTGAATCAGGATCTCTGGCCCCAATAGTCTTCTCTCACCGACTTCATCCCAACAAATCGGAGACCTGCACTTCCTTCCATACAATGCTTCAAAGGGTGCCATTTTGATACTTGCCTGATAACTGTTGTTATAAGAAAACTCAGCCAAGTGAAGATGATCTTCCCATGAACCCTTGAACTCAATTATGCAGGCTCTAAGCATATCTTCAAGAATCTGGATGGTCCTCTCTGATTGTCCGTCTGTCTGAGGATGATAAGATGTACTGAACTTCAGACGAGTTCCCAGACTCTCTTGGAGACTCTCCCAGAAATGAGATCTGAATCTGGTATCTCTATCTGAAACAATACTCACTGGAACTCCATGCAGACGAACTATCTCCTTCATGTACTTGTCTGCTAGAACCTCTGTTGTCTGACCCACCCTGAATGGTATGAAGTGAGCTGACTTGGTGAGGCGATCAATGATTACCCACACAGCATTATTACCCTTGGGACTACGAGGTAATGCCGTGACAAAATCCATAGTGATGTGCTCCCACTTCCATTCAGGTATTGGCAAGGGATGTAGAAGTCCGGCTGATCTCTGGTGCTCTATCTTTATCTGCTGGCACACCAGGCACTTAGCTACAAACTGAGCTATCTCCCTCTTCATGGCATTCCACCAGAAATGCTTCTTCAAGTCCTGATACATCTTGTTTCCCCTGGGTGTATAGAATAAGCTGAACTGTGTGCTTCTGCCAAAACCTTCTGTCTAACTTCTCCCTGGGGAACACAAAGCCTGCTACCAAGATACAAAGCACCATCTGGATGGATACAGATATCAGTCCTCAATCCAGCCTCCACCTGAGCTCGAAATATCTGTAATCTGGGGTCCTCCTTCTGAGCTTCCTTGATCTCATCAATCAATGATGACTGGATCTGTAAAGCCATGAGCTGCCCTGCCTTCTCAGTTCCTTGCACCAACATCAAATCCAATCTGATGAAATCTCGAATCAACTCCTTCTGCTGAGTGATTTGGACTAGCACCCTGTTCTCTGGCATCCTGCTCAGTGCATCTGGAACTGTATTGACCTTGCCTGGATGATATTGCAAGTCAATATCATAGTCTGCCATAAGCTCCAGCCACCGCCTCTGTCTCATGTTTAACTCTTTCTGTGAGAAGATATACTTGAGGCTCTTGTGATCTGTATATATCAACACCTTATCTCCCAGAAGATAATGCCTCCAAATCTTCAAGGCAAAGATAACAGCTGCTAGCTCCAAGTCATGAGTTGGGTAATTCCGCTCATGAGTCTTCAGTTGCCTAGATGCATATGCTATGACATGATCATGTTGCATAAGTACACATCCCAGGCCTTTTCCTGATGCATCACTGTAGATGACCATCCCTCCTCTTCCTGAGGGAGTCCTCAAGATTGGAGCTGAAATGAGTCTCTGCTTTAACTGCTCAAATGCTGCATCACATTCCTCAGTCCATATGTACCTTTCTCCTTTCCAGGTGAGCTGGGTCAACGGAGCTGCAATCCTAGAGAAATCCCTGTAATATCCGGCTAGTCCAAGAAAACTCTTAATCTCAGTCACCGTCCTCGGAACTGGCCAATCCTTTACTGCCTGGACTTTGCTGGGATCAACTGAAATTCCTTCTGCTGAAACCATATGTCCAAGGAAGGCTATGCTGTCCAACCAGAACTCACACTTGCTTCTCTTGGCATGAAGCTGCTCCTGCTGGAGAGTCTGCAACACAAACCTCAAGTGTTCTGCATGCTCCTTGTTGTTCTTTGAATAGATCAGGATGTCATCTATGAAAACAACAACAAACTGATCCAGATAGGGCGAGAACACTCTGTTCATCAAGTCCATGAAAACTGCAGGGCATTGGTAACTCCGAAAGGCATTACTAGAAACTCATAGTGGCCATAACGGGTCCTGAATGCCGTCTTCGGAATATCTCCTTCTTCACCCTCAGCTGATGGTAACCCGACTGCAAATCCAATTTGGAGAACACACGGGCCCCATGAAGCTGATCAAACAGATCATCAATCCTGGGTAAGGGATACTTGTTCTTGATGGTAACTTTGTTCAATTCCCTATAATCGATACAAAGTCTCTTACCACCATCCTTCTTGTTGGCCAATAGAACTGGAGCTCCCCATGGTGAAGTGCTTGGCCTAATCAATCCCTTGTCTGAGTACTCCTGCAGCTGCTTCTTTAAAATTTCTAACTCCGTCGGTGCCATCCTGTATGGAGCCTTGGATATGGGAGCTGCTCCTGGAACTGTATCAATGGAGAACTCAATCATCCTCTCCGGTGGCAGTCCTGAAATCTCAGCAAACACCTCTGGAATTCATCCCACACCGGCACCTTCTGCTTCTGAACCTCCGAAGTAGTCATCTGAGTCTTCCCCTAGTGGACTTCACTTCTCCACTAAACTGAAATTCAGGTTGAAGGGGAATTCTGAAATTAATCTTCCTCTCCCTACAGTCAATCACTGCATAGTATGACTGAGCCAAGTCATGCCTAAGATTACGTCGTACCCTTTGGTGTCTAGTACGAGCATATCTATGGCCAAAGTCTTGTCACATAATTCTACTGGACAATCAGTACAAACTCTAGAAGATATGACTACCCCATTCCCTGTACTTATCTCCCATTTGTGGTCTAATAACCTAACAGGTATAGAATGTAAAGCCACAAAATGCTCTGAGATATAACAGTGGGATGCTCCTGAATCGAAGAGAGCGAAAACAGGTATTGAATGAACTCTGATGTTACCTGTTATCACCTCCTCTGAAGCCTCAGCCTCTTCTGCTGTCAGATTATATGCCTGACCTCTGCCACGCCCTACTGCAGTCCTGCCTCCTCTCTGGACTGGGCGAACAACATGCTGTGGAGGAAGGGGTAGAGCTCTCCTCATCACCGGTCCCTGGTTCCTCTGCCCAAGTGGCCCTGGTAGTACCCTCTGTCCATTCGGTCCTTGAAGTGCTGGCACTGCTTGACCGGTTATCCCCACTCTCCTGTGAGGACAAGCCTCTATGGAATGGTCTCTGGATCCACACACCAAGCACAGCCCATTTGCCCTCCGGCAATTTGGTCGAGTGTGCCCTGGTTTCTGACAATAGTTGCAGAAGGCAATAGGTTGGGCCGTCTGGTAAGGAGCTGGCCTGAAAGGTTGCCTCATCTGGACCTTTGCTGCTCTGTATGGGCCTCCTCTTCCCAATGGTACAAATGGCCTCTTCATGGCCTGATTCCTCATCTGGTTCTCTTGCTTCTTCTGTAACCCACGCTCCACCTCTCGAGCGATGGTAAGAACCTCCGAGTAAGTCTTCAACTGCTGGGGTATTAGGAATACTTGTATATCCATATGCAGGCACTGCTGAAATTTGCTTGCCCGCTTCTCTTCATCTGTCACCATGTACGGGGCAAAACGACTCAGCCTAAGAACTCCGCGGCATACTCGTCCACGGACTTGTTCCACTGCTGTAATCTGATGAACTGCTCCTCCATGTCCTTCTGAGCAGTAGCAGGGAAGAACCTGCTGTTAAAAACTCTTGGAGAACGTGTCCCATGTGACAGGCTTCTCCAGTCTGGCCTCCTCAGCAAGCCACCAAGTTCTGGCTATGTCTTTCAACTGAATCTTGGCAACTTCAACTTGGTTCTCCTTTGGTACCCTGGCTGCATTCAGCAGATCTGTGGTATCTGTCAACCATTGCTCCGCATCCAAAGGCTTCTCTTCTCCCGTGAATATAGCAGGCTGTAGTCTCCTGAAGTCCGATACATTTCCCGGCCTCTGTTCCTTTGGAGCTGCTAACTCCTGCCAGAGAAGTTCGGTCTGTTGCTGCTGGTTCTCCATCATAGCCTGAATGACTCTCAGGATATCGGCATTCTCTCCTCCCGTGGGTCCATTCGGCACTTGCCCAATGTTGTTACGACCCGACCTTCGCTCCATACCGAATTAGGAAAAGATAGCTGGAATTGGAAACAAATGGAAGGAGTTAGAACACAAGGGAATGAATTAAGGAAGGAATCAAGAAGGACTCAATAACTTTGTACATTGTAGTTGGCATTAGCAAATTACTAAAATTGCTGCTTGATTGTACTTTAGGTGTGAGAGCCTAGGCTCTGATACCAACCTGTAATGCCCCGATTCCACGGATACGGGGACGTCACTGCGACGTATATACGTAGGTCAGAAGATGCCCCCACGTATATACGCTAAGCATAAAAGTACAACAAGAATCAGAGTACTACACAAAGCGTGGTACATTCATATGCCAACTTACAAGAGACTAATACAAAGTTATACAAGATATGATAAACTATTACACTTTACAAGTGTCTTTATCATAACCGAGTCCAAAAAGAATAATATACAATATATACATCAAAATGCTCACGTGATGGATGGAGATCCCGTGAGTCAAAAGGAAAAGTCTGGCACGAGGGGGGTCGGGACTAGTCGGCCTGCTCACTAAGATAGGCTCGATCCTCTGTGGACGGTTCCACTTCGGTCCAAGCCTCAGAATCTGAATATGCAAATCCAAGGAATCAAGACATATAAACAATAAACAACTATAGCCAAGTGGCTAAGATACATGAATAAGTAAGATGGAACAATATAAGGAATATCAACTAACAAGTATGAAAAGCATGAAGAGACAAAGTTCTAATACAATAAATCTACAGTTAACGTCTTATTATTATTACTTATCTTACTGTGATATCTAGCTATGTGACCCAGCGTCCCAGGGCACATAGATCCATATCCTAGTAAAACAAGGTTGTTATTGGAAATCAGCGGTTGTATCGACGAACTATGTTTATAGTGGACCCCGTACATGCCCGGGATAACGGTCCAGGATTGTTCCGTTGCTTGGTGACGGAAACAGCCGCTAGGCCATTCAGGAGGGACTTATGTATGCCTTATCATGATGGTACCAGTAATAGAGGGAGCAAGCACTCCCCTCGGTCCCCTGGAGGCCCACAGGTCAGACCGGAACATGAGTTGCACAACATTCCTAAAAGCCACTGTAAACACGAACACATATCGATATCCGCATGTTTTCCCCCGACCCGATATAAGTTGGTCTATTTTATACAAAAGTCGAATATATCATGCTTGGTGTAGGTGATGGCATGATAAGATGGTGATATATATATTAATTAACAAGTCCTAAAATGAGAATATATGATAACAAGTCAAGAAGTAACAAGTAATGAAATCCATCAAGTAACATGTCATGTAATACTGGTTATGAAGCATGAACAGGAATAATATATCACATATGTGTCAAGGAAGGGATACAATTTCAGAAAAGAAGAGAATCAGAAATTTTGGCCCAGAACAGACTGATCGGTCGGCTGCCGGTCGACTGCCGGTCGACCGGACAAAATGCGTGAGCTCCAGGTTTGGTCGGTCGACTTCCGGTCGACTGCCGGTCGACTGGAGATATAACTACCGGTCGCCTGTCGGTCGACTGCCGGTCGACCGATACAGGCCGTGAGCTCCAGGTTTTCTACCGGTCGACTGGTTGGTGAACCGGTCGACCGCCTACTCAAAATTGTGCACGTTTGTGCACATCGGTCGACTGCCCCCTTGGGCCGGTCGACCGAAGTTCTGAAATCTGCTGCGTTTGGTCAAAAAACAGATTTTTGTATGGTT
Source organism: Agave tequilana (assembly GCA_038442645.1). Taxonomy (NCBI): domain Eukaryota; kingdom Viridiplantae; phylum Streptophyta; class Magnoliopsida; order Asparagales; family Asparagaceae; genus Agave; species Agave tequilana. The sequence continues at coordinate 64,999 of JAVJIF010011455.1, forward strand.
GATTTGGTAGTCTAAAAATATGATTTGATGACTCAAAGGGACATGATTTAACAACACAAGTATACAAGGAATTTTACGAGTCTTGGTGAGTAAATATACTCACCTCGAACGGTCGATTTGAACTTTTACGAGTTCCGAAGAGTTCGAGGTGACGAAAAGTGCCGAAGTGATCCTCGACGATCTTGCGGACGATCCAATCCACGAAGTGGTCGTTGCTTGAGATGGAGATGAAGACTTGGGTGTTGTTTGGGAGTTAGGGTTGAGTTGGAGATGGAGAAGGATTTTGTGAAGGTGAGAATTTTGATGAAGTGAAGAAAAGAGAAAGGATTTGTAAAGGAAAGGATTTATATAGGTTTGATTTTTGTAAAGGGAATGCAATTAAAGAAATTGAGAGGGGTTTCTGCAAAATAGGGGAGATGAGGTGTCTCCCTTGGCCAATGGTGGCCGGCCATGAGAAAGAGAGAGAGAGATGTATTAAATGAGGGGGGTTGGTGAGAATGTGTGGAGATGGAATTTTGGAAGAAAATGGAAATTTGGAAAATGGAATTTTTGTGGTTGTGAAGGAAGGAAAGAAAATAGGGAAAAGGAAAAAGAAAAAAGAATTGATAAATGAAGATATTTTCTGGTCTTGGAAAATGAAAATACCGGAAACACGGATTCCTAAGTTCAAGTTAAGAATGCGGGAAAACATTTCGGAAAATACCGAAATCGTCCGAAATTTAAGTATCTCGGAACGACTCGCAATTTTCACCAAAAATCAATAATAATATATGAAGAACTATAGTGAAATCCGTTTGAAGAAATACTTTATAGTTTTAAAGCTAAAAATCCCGGAATCAGTTACCTACCGACTCCGAAAGAATTTTCATAAATTCATAAAATTCTCAGAAAAAGTATATAGATAAGAAATACGATTCTAAGAAATAAAGTCTAAAGGACTTTCTAGAAATTCTTAACTGTTTGTGAATAAAAATACTGGAAGAAGTCTTCTACCGACTCCGGCAGAATTTGCATGCATAAATTCGTAAAATCTTCAGAAAAGTATTTAAGTAAGGGATATTATTCTAGGCAGAAATGTCTAAAGAATCTTCTAGAATTTCTAAGCAGTTTGTAAGATAAAAATTCGGGAATCGATCAGCGGCACTGGTCGACACCGGTTTGGAGAAATTCATTTAAATTCTAGAAAATTCCAGAAATTCTCATAAAATCTAATATTTTAGAAATGATATTTGAAATTGAAATTGGTCAATTACAGAAAGTAATCGAAAAAACGCATTAAGTAAGTATTCTGAAACAGGGTATTACAGCTTGAGCCAGACGAGCCTCGACCTCCGCCAAAGTCGCCCTCTGTGACGACTTCTGCCGCGCCAGTTCCTCACTCCGAGCCCTGAGCTGCTCAAGCCGCGCAGCCTCTTCATGACGCATCTGTGTAGCCTTGGATAAGAGGAGATTTGCCTTCCGGATCATCTCTTCAGCCCTCTTAACCTTATCTTCAGCATCAAGAAGAGCACTGTTGGAAGCGTCAATTGCACTCCCAACCTCTGCCTCCTCTGTCTCCAAGGACCTCAAGTCAGAGGAGATAGCCTCAGCAGCCTCTTGAGCGGCGAGCTGAGCCTCGCGCCTTTGGGCGACAAGACGTGTGAGCCGTTCATCAGCCAAAGACGCTACCTCTGAACGATGGAAATGGCGCCATTCCTCCACGTCCTTCTCAAGGTCATCTACCAGGAGCTCTAGAGCAGCAGCTTGATGGTACCCCTCAAAGTCCCGGATACACTCAATGCCACGGGAGAGGACCATCTTCAGCTTCGAGAATGGCACAGGCGAGCCCTTCAAGACTAGACCGATAGTCTGCTCCAAACTGTTATAGAAGCTGTCGACCAGATTACCGATGAAGTCATTCTCAGCTTCATCAACCCTTGAGACAACCTCGGAGCAATCTACCATCCCAGTCGACACCGCCGCAGAAGAAGAAGCGGGAACATCGACAGCAGCAGGGCAAGCCAAAGGTGACCTCGGCGGAGTCCTCAGCGACACCAGCACGCCAGCCACCGTGGAGGAAGGACTGGCAACCACCTCTGAACAGCAGGCTCGACAATCAAAGTCGGGGAACTAGGGTCCGCGATCACCCTCAGCCCCGCACTGGGCAAAATTGCCGGTACCTCACTCGGTGATGTGATTGGGAGTGAGGATACCTCCGGGACTGCCGCCCCTTCAGCCTCTCGCCTTTCAGCTGACGTGGGCTGATAAGAAGGCAAGTCGCCATACAGCGCGTCCAACACAGCAGCATCCGCCGCGGTCGAAGCACTCGACTCGCCCTCTAACCTCTTAGGAGGGCCCTCTGCTTCCTTCAAAGCCGACGTATCTTGAGGCCGAACACCTGCAATAAAGCCATGGTCAAAAAAAAAAAGCGGATGCAGCAAACAAGAGGAGATCAAAAGGTCGTCATTTTACCAAAGGCTGATGTTACTTCGACAGCCTCATCAGTCTCTAGGGGTTCCATCGCGAAGTTCTTGCCAGAATCAACGCGGATAGCCGGCCTGCTCGCCGATTCCTCCGCAGACCACCCGGTAGAGCTGGATGCCATAGGACTTCCTTTAGAAGTCCCAGTGCCCGACGGGCTAATGTCGGCCGCATCACCTCCCGATTCCTTCAAGCGAGTAAAGGAACCAGCAGCAGCTCCATAAGCGAATAGAGGATCATACTGGTCCCCTTGCTCCTCAGCTCCTGCAACAAAAAGCAAATGATGAGTTATTTAAAGTGCGCTGAAGGCATATTAGATGGGGGCCAATCTTACCAATAGTCGGTTCAGCAACCGACGGCTCAGCCACTAATGGAGCAGCAGAAGGAGGCGCAGCAGAGAGCTCACCCTCTACCACGATGGTAGGAGTCTGGCGACGGGCCTCTTCGCCGACGACTTCCTACGGGATCCACTCCCACGCTTCCTTTTGAAGTGGACATCAGAGTCCTCTTCTTCCACTTCCTCCACATGTTGTGAGGGAGCTGTCCCCACTACACCAGACCCGGCTTCACGAGCATCAGCTTCGTGGGCATCAGCCCTTGTCTCTGCCTCGAAATAAGGGCTCCCCGCATCAGAAGCCCCGCTGTCATCTACAGCGATGAACTCCTCTATGCCAGGAACACGGACTCGTTTGCCCTCATCTTATCGGAAGCCTTCTGCCTCATCCGATGAGAAATTAACTTCACACCCGAACGGTGGCATTAAACCTAGCAGGTGTGGAGTTCGAAGTCGCATACCATTGGCAGAAACACAGGGTCGTCCAAAGGCCGGGATCCCTCGGCGGCGTGCGTAGCCACGCTCCAGTGTCATCCGCAGTAAAGAACCGCCAAGCACGAGCCCCATCAATGAGGCTCCCATGAAAGCCAAGGTCCGATTGGGGTTGCCCACATACAACTGGTCATACCCAAATTGGCGGGCAAACCGGCTCGGGACGTAGGGCTCCAGGTAGCAGGTATCCCCACTCCTGTACAGCAAATGCGAGGGCCGGATGCAGACCAGCCACTCGAAAACACCCCGACTCATGGGGAGACCGACCTGACTCCACATCATGGAATTCCTCGTTGTATCCTGCACCCCGCAGGCGAGGAAAACAACGGAACAGGCTATAAGCGTCATAACGACGCACTAACTTACGGGCCTCGGCCACATAAGTTTTCTGTCACGAACGGCCTTCAAAGAGACGGAGAAGCGCCGTTTGAACACCCTGCGGAGGGTCTTCCCCAGCTCCAATCAAACTGGGACAGTGCAAGGCGAACCACGCCATCAAGTAGGTGTACGGTAAACCTACCCTACGATTGGGTCCGTCACAAGGCAGGACGGCACCCTTCCCCGCCTTGACGCCATTGGCCTGCAGAAAGCCTCCGTCAGTGCACGAAGGCCCCTCTGAATACAACACACCATGGCGGAGAGAAGACCCAGACGGTGGCCATGAACCAAGCGGACGGCAGGCAGCAGCACAGTCGGATGGACGATGTCACCTGAAGAAGAAGGCACGACACATTTCTTTAACCAGATGGTTAAGAAAGCCGGCCAGCAACGCCTTGCGAGACATAGGCCGACGGGCCTGATGGTGAAAGCTCCGAAGAACATCACCCTTCCCGAGAGGACCATCATCTTCTGCCACGACGATGTCCTTTTCAGCATGCACCTCCATCCTTGCCAAGATGTCTTCTTTAGCAACTCCGTAATGAGCTGCCTCAGGCGCACTAGTCATATCCGGGAACAAGTAGTTCCCCCAGCTCTTCAAGCTCGTCGAGCTACCCTTGCCACCAGTGTGGATGCTAGAGCAAATGTGCAAATGGCACATCAGTTCCCGATATGTCTCGAGCAGAGCAGGCTCCTGCTTCTCCAGAATAGCCAGCTCCGCCTCACAGGGAAAGTACTCTTCGTATGGAAGAGACCCGAAGGGCAAAGCAGAGATCTCCCGCATCTCATGTAGGGCCATGCCCAACTCACCAACTGGGGTGAAGAAAGTCCCCGAGGCCGGGCAATACAACTCAAGGATGGCGTAGAAGCACGCCACCTTCATCTCGATGCCGTAGCAGGTCGCCCTGACGGCCTCATGGAGGTTTAACCTCTCTAAGTCCCCCTCAAAATGGGTGAGGATATAGTTGGTCAACTCCGCCCACCACGATCTAGGAGGGTGGACCCAACCGGGAGTCCTGAAATCGGTAGCGGGGTAGTTCCCGTCAACTTCGCAGAACTGAGTGCCAAAGGTCGGCGCCGCAGCTGGGTTCTCTCCTACTGGAAGGTCCCGCGATACCTTCCCAGGGTATAGTCCCATTATGCTACGAGGATGGCCCGCCCTCGAGTAGCCGGACTGGAATTTCAACCTCCCGACACTTACAGACTCGGCGTTTAGGCTCACGCCCCACGCCATCTTCCGAGCCTGAGTCGCGCTCGCGAAGGAAGACAAAGCAAAATGCCGCTTAGAGGACGGGAGATAGAATCTCTCGCCGTCCAACTGGAAGATCCACTGGCCTTCACCGGCCTGCAGCTGGCGATCGGGATCTGGTGCAGCATCCCCGAACATGAAGTCAGGCTTTCTGTAAGCCTGACGGTCGATATCTTCAAATGGAGCCGTAGTCAAGATGCTCCGCATGGCCTGCGGACCACCGCCCTGAATGAGCGTATCCCGTACAAGGGAGCTCGGCTCGCTGAACAATGAAGCCTGCCCATAGAACTGCAAGCTGATGCTTCCGCCTGCTCGACTGGCTACACTGAACAGACTGTTCTGGAGGCCGGAGGCGTAATGTACTGTAAAAACAGAAATGAGCTATGATTAGTTCACCAATCAAGTGGATGCGAAAGCATAAAAATTCACTAAGGCATAGCCTCGCCCAGCAAGCAGGGCCTGCAAGGCGATAGCTTTGAAAAAGCTTCACTTCATGGATAAGACTGCATCTTCGCAGAAAATATCCAAAGCGCCAGCTTCGCTTAAAGCAGAAGTGACATAGCCCTAAGGGCTGACGTCATCAAAGGGGCATTATGGTCAAAAGTCATCATGACTGAGAGGACTTATTCAAGTCCTTTTCCTCAAACAGTACGGAGATGGCCCAAGTTATGGCTTCGTGCGAAAGCCCAAAGAAGAACTGTCCAGTTCTTATTTCCCTGGTGCAAGCAAAATAGGGAAGTTGAAGGGAAACGAGTTCCCTGATAAGGACAGATCATATTTGATCGTCCTAATAGCCGAGTATCGGCTTCAAAAGATGGAGACCACTCTCTAATCAGATCGGAAAGTTCCTTACCAGCGACAGGTCGCTCGATGACCGGAGGAGGAACGCCCTCCGCCGCAGAAGTCGCCACTTCTTTTCCCGCTCGTCTTTTTGGGCGCCATTAAGAAACTGCAAAGTTCTCGAAGTACTCTGAAGCAAAGGAGGAAGAAGGAGAGGAAAAGACAGAAATTTCTCTGAAAAAAGGGAGACCTTTCCATATTCAGCCCAATCGGGCTTTTATAGGCCAATCAGGGCCTGAAACGAGGCCTCGAAAAAAGGGCCCATGCCGCCGTTTCGAATTAATTCGAAACAGCGCCCGAAGCGCCTTCCCGAGAAGCGCCGGTTCAACTCTACTGAGAGTTAACTTCGCACTAGTGCAAAAGTGCGGACTTCGCACAATCCTTCAAGGGCTTCGCTGGAAGGCCTACCTTAGCCCTCTAAAAAGCGTGCTGCTCGCGGTACGCACCAGTCTCGCGAAGATCATTCAAAGGAAAGACTATGTCCTTAGCTCCGCACACAGTTTAGCCCAGCAATGGCCAAACTCTCAGTGAAAGCAAGCAAAAATCAGATGATCAGACGGTGAACTTTCATTGAATCAAAAGCAAGGTACATTTGATATTACATCAAAGTTGTGTTTTATATAACACACCAAGTTACCTAACAAGGTCATGTGCATACAAGCGGTTTTTATCTGCTCCCAGGCCAGACCAACGGGACAGAAGGGCCTTCCTCCTGCATAAGGCTGTAATCAGTGGTGCCACAAGGACACGGTCATTTTTCTCCACACAAATGGCAGATCTTGCCAGGCCATTTTTGTTGAAGCCTGGCAATAAAGCTTATCGCCGCCAACACGTCAGATCACCTATAATGGGAACTGGTTTTGATGCCACGGATCTGACGGGTGTGAGGCCCACTCCCCTGAAGTGGATCGTCCCCGATGAAGGCCACCAGAGTTGAAAGTCGGCAACGATATCAGTGATCTCACTGATCACCTCCGACGAAGCGGCGGCCAGCCTCACCTCAGAACGAATCATCTCGGGTAAGAGGCTGCCAACAGCCCCTGGGACGCGCATTCGCTGCCCCGAATTGTTCCTCCTGCTTAAAAGTAAAGCTTCAACTGGGGAAGCATAAGGCGATTTCATGGTTTCTTCAATCAAGTTACCAGACTGGCAAGCATAGCTCACTGCAAGGCAAATTGGAGCAGGTTAGCAGTCAAGCACAAAAAGAGCTGCAAAAATACTAAGTCAGATTCTTCGGCGGCAAAGTAATCCGACTTCAGTCAAAGCAGAGGATAAGCCTCGCCTGCACGGCAACCATGGGCTGGTTCAGCAAACGCCAAGTCCTAGCCTCGCCTATACGGCAAAGTCAGACTGATCTTGTGAAGAACAGTCTCAACCTCACCAATATGGCAAGACTGGCTCAACTATTGAAGAAGCCAAGTCCCAAGTCCTGCCTGCGCAGCGGACTTAACAAGCAACGATCTTTCACTGATCAAGCCAAGATGATAGCTTCACAGAAAGCTATGATGAGATCCTTCTCTGCAGCAGCCAATTGCAAGATGAAGAACAAGGGAAGCTAATCCCTGAAGCGAGCTGCCAAAGCTAAATCAAGGGAGATGAGTTCCCTAAAAGCAGTGAAGTCTTTGAATGATCAAGACTTACTGGTCCTTGGCCGGTTAGACAACCAGAGTGGGTTTTCCCACTAATTCAGAGATCTGAGTATCTCTCTCAACCAAGAGAAGATAAGAAGAAAGGCAAAAACATTTCTCTTCAGAGGACCTCAAGTGTCCTATTTATAGGCCCCATGGCCTGAGTGCGATCACCCCAAGCGTGGAAGCACGAGCGCATTCAAGGCATTTATTGCGCCTTGATGGAAGGGACAGTTTCCCCTTGGAACCGTGCAAAGGGAGAAAACGTCTCCCTCATAAAAGGCACTTATGGCGCCTTGAATAAAGGGAATATCCTCCCTTGGAAACGTGCAAATCGGAGAACATCTCTCTCGATTGGTGCGAAAGAAGGAATGATCCTCCTCGTAACCGCCCCACGGCAGTTGGCTTTGAAAAGGCAACAGGAGTTCCAAAGCGAACTTATTTCTTGGAAGCCCAGATACGGAGCCACCCCGACGCGAAGCTACTCGCGAACCAGTGCAATTCTTCGGCAAATTCATCCCAAAGCAGATTGAAGGCGAAGCTGAACTCAACCATCATGGCGACGTTCATACTCCACACCACCATCACAGCAGTTCAAAGTATTTCGGAGTCTGAGCTATTGCAGACTCTCGAAAACTTTGAAGGGGGTCTTGTTGACACTTAAAAAAGACAAGATTCTCATTGGTCCGAACGATGTCTAAACTTGTTGACATTTACAAAAGACAAGGGACAGACGAGCTGAAGACCAGTTTTCGCCCACCTCCAAGGGACAAAGAAGCGGTTTGGACTCCACTGATCCAGCAAGCAGAACAGTGAACCCGGATTGTTTCTAAACAGACCTCAGCAGGTCTAAAATGCTAGCATTTAGCATTACATTAGCCCAAGGGATAGCCTCGTTTGAGAGGCTAGCATCATCCAGAGCATCGCCAGGAAGCTAACTGACAGCTTCGCCGAAAAGCCTCTTTTCGGACCTCGCCAAAGATTGCCTCTAGCTCCGCTATGAGCTTTAAAGCGGGCAGCTCCGCTATCAGCCTGCTATGGTCAACCTTTGACCAATCAAAATCTCCTGATGAGATCGGATTCAATCTAATCAAATCCAATCGGGATTCAAATATGGCAGGTGATTGCCGCAATCTCTTGACTCTCTTGAAACGAGTAAGAGGATCAAGGAGAATCCCCCAACAATATGGAAAGGATCAAAACAGATCAACCGACTTGCCATTTTCTAGCTCTGCAGAAGCTATCCTAGCCTCGCAGTAAGGCTACTTTTCAGATTCAAACAGATTCGGTTCAATCTGTTTCTATATCTTCAAAGGGGACGATTATACCCTTGCTTTCCTTATAAATAGCCCACCAGGGGTACAAGGAGAGAGAGGGATGAAGGCATAGGGAGATCGATCGATAAAAAAAAGAGAGAAGACTCCACAAGCAGAGGCTTTTTCACGACGCACCGCGCTCTCCCGAATTCAGAGACCTTTTAGAGAATTGCTTTCTCTAACCAGGGTGTTGATACCCTAACGTCGTCCTTCCTCTCAAGGAATCTCCGGAACCAGGCGAGAAGGAATTCCTTATCGAAGGCGATTTTGAGAAGCAGCAAGAGGGTTCTACCAACCTTCTGTTCTCTGATTCCCCGAACCAGGCGAGAAGGGAATCTCATCGCTCGCATCGTCAAAGGGACAAAGTGGTCGCGCGCTGACCAGACTCCTATCGGCACATTTTCCCAGAATCTCTGAGGAGATCTACTTGTAATCTTTTGAGAATACTTGTAATTTAGCTCCTCAAACTTTTATTTGTAAGTTTTCCCCTTTGCAAACATAATGGAAAACAATCATACTATTCTAATCTTTACAAATGGATCTAAACACAAAACTAAACTAGGTACCGATGTCTTCTTGTAGAGCGCCGTCTCCAAGCGGACTCGATCCAAAACTTGATTCACCGAGCTTGACTCCTATGAGTGCTATATATGACCTTGATGCTCGGGCTCTTGAATCACCATGTGAAAGCTTCTAAACCATCTTTGTTGAAGATAATCACCAACTAATATCTTGGTTAATGATCTGAAACTAAACATCACAAGATTATTAGTACACATAACTACATGAGTTAATCATCATCAAAACTAGAGTGGAAGGCCTCTGGGCCAACAATCTCCCCCTTTTTGATGATGACAAAACTCATGGAGTTATATATGCATGGATTAAAGTTAAGCTTCCAAGAAGCTCCCCCTTAACTCATGCATAGGGATAAACAACAATTATATGCAATGAATACTAAACATGCTCTTGATATCAATTAAATAAAATAAATAATTCTTCAAAACAAACCCTTGATACCAATTGCAAAACAAAACTAATTAAAGTTCTTGATATCAAAAATAAACATGTTCTTTAAATAATGCTTTTGATAATACCAATTGAACTTAATAAAAACATAAACCATGCATACAAACTCAAATTCTTCTCCCCCTTTTTGTCAATCATCAACAAAGGGGTTAAAGACAAAACAAATAAAAACATATTCTTCTCCTCTTTTTGTTCAAAACAAAGAATCAATAAAGGGATGTTCTCCCCCTTTTGGTCTAAAATAAAAACGATATCAATAAGGGGTCAAATCAAACATGATGCCAATTAAAAATGTGTCAATGAAGTGCATATTGATACCAATTAAAAGTGAAACTATACCAATTGAAAAACAAAAATCTTGATACCAATTGATAAGTTAACAAACAACATACCAATTGTAAATAAACAATCTTGATACCAATTGATAAGTAAACAAATATCATATCAATTGTAAATAAACAATCTTGATACCAATTGAAATTAAACATTACAAATTTTGAATTTCTAAACATAAATCTTAATACCAATTGAAATTATTATTCTTTAAAGCATAAGATACCAATTGAAATTATCATTTTCTATCATAAAGCAAGGGAGTGGAATACAAAATACCAATTGAAAGATGAAATACAAGATTTTCTCCCCCTTTATGAAATACCAATTAAAACTATGATAGAGCTTGTATATGGATACCAATTGAAAACTAATCAATTAAAACAAAGTTGAAACTCAAGCTTATCATAATCAAAATTTGTGCTCTAAGATATAGAAATATAGTAAGCATAACTAAAACACATATATGTATGAAAAGTTTGATACCAATTGAAATTGATACAATTTGAAATGTAAGCATACATACATAAAAATATATGAGTATACAAAAAAATGTCAAGATTGATACCAATTGAAAGAATTCAATGATACCAATTGAAGTAACAATAAGATCAAGTGTATATCTCATATTCTCTATCCTCCCAATCATGTTCAAGTTTAAAATGATTTTCACTATAAAGCATACATGAGCATGATCGCTCATCCAACCGCCCTTCGAAGGTAGGGGTTTTCAAAAATAGGTTTGAAAATATAGTATGTTTGAAAATCTCTATCATAGTGAAGAATACGAACTAGTTAAATGGAAAAACTTTTAAACTAGTACGAAATCCTTCAAGCAAGGAATAAAACAAAATTATTTTTCATAAAACACATGTAAATCACATGATCACTAAACACTCAAAGTCCATAAAGCCCATATCATACTCATGAAAACACAATCATGAGAAACATAATAAAGTGAGTGAACAGGTGTAATGTGAAACACACAATCATGAAAATATTTAATTAAGCTCAATTGAAATTCCTTAAAAATATGAAAACATGAAACACCAAAATTTTCATTAAAACAATCTATACATCAAGATATATGTATGTATTATACAAACTAAAGTATACATACATATCCAAACACAACGAGTCCACAAATGTATATGCATTAAGGCACGTGGCTCAAAGGATGTATATGTATAATCAATAGTTTAGACAAGATGGACATATACATGAAGTTAAAACACATAATCATAAACATATATCCAAAATGGGAATATAAGTTAAAATGCATGAATCATCAAAACTAGACTATACTAGCACATCTAATGGGTACAAATAAGCATTCAAGCACAAACATATATAAAGATTTATTTGTGGCCCACTATATGTACAAGTATAAATCCTAGTCTTAATGAAAACTAACATCTAAACGTATATCCAAAACATGAGGCATAAAATTAGACATAAATCAACATGATAATCATAAAAATGATCATTATATGAAACCACATGCTATTAGAGCTATGATATACATAATAGCTAAGCAATGGTGAGAACACAACATATGGGTCCATCTAAACATGGGTGATCTCAAAAGCTATACATGCATGTCAAAGGTCTAATAATCATGATATTCAACATACTAATCAAAATATGAAGCATTAAAACAAAACATCATAAATATCCATATGATCATTATGTATATGCATGTGCATTAGATCTAGAGCATACATATTAGTTAAAAACAAGGTGAGAATACATAGATATAAATTCATATAAGCAAGAAGTGTCTCAAGTAACTAAATATGTATATTACTAATCTAATAACATGGTATAAGCATAATGAACAATAAACCATGGCATGCTATAAATTGATGAAGATGAAAAAACATGCAAATATAAACGGGAGTTAGAGATTGATACCAAAACCGATGAGGGCACCTCTCTAGTTCTCCAAACAATGGTGGTCCTCTCCACCAAACTCCCCTTGAAAGTGATGCATCCAAATTGTTTTCTTTAAGCACGGAACGCATCCACTCAAAGGTACCTCCACTCTCACGTGATGCGAGAGCCCACACCTACATCAAAAACCATAGGGGTGGTCTTTGGTACCCATTTTCTTTTGGGTCCATATGGGTTAGTGCCTTTCCTAACCCAAACAACATTATTTGCTAAATTTTCATCATATATACGATTGATTGGTCAAAAATGTTGCATATTTAGAAACATATTTCCATACTTATTTTAGAATAAAAGCCTGCATTATCCTAATTAATTGCTTAATTTATTTGCAGGCCCAATCCTTGAAGAGATGACGTGAAATGAGCCCAAAAGCCCACCAGAATTCTGAATTAAATCAGAATTAATTCGCACATACTAAATCAGGGCAAAATCAAAAGGTTGAAACCGGTTGAGAAGAATCCTCTCAGAATCGATCGGTTAAAGCCAAGAATCCAAGGCCATTTCGTCAGAATCCAGGACTCAAACGAAGAAACCAACTGAAGATAAAAGCAGGAAATCGAACCGGGGAGACCCACCAACAGGGTGTGGCCACCTGGCCACACCCTTGCCGCAAAAACACGGCAAAAGCCGCGTTTTTGCGGCATTGTTGGGGAGTTAGGGGAAGCGTGAACTTCCCCGAGCTCCCCGGGATCTTATGGTTAGGGTTTTTTGGTCTATAAAAGGGCAATTGTTGTGCTGAAATGAGAGGCCAATGCAGAGATTAGGATTTAGCTTAGTTTTCATTTCTTAGTTTAGGTTTTTAGTCTTTCTTTTTATGTAATTTTAGGTTTCATTTATGTAATTCAGAGGAGATCGACTTGCATCGAAGAACAAGACTGAAGCTTGAGCTGGAGTGACACCGGTGTAAGACTTATTTCTTTTCTTTGATTGTAATGGAATCGAATCGATGTTTTTTTTGTGTATGTACTTCTATTTAGTCTTCTTCTTCTTCTTCTTTTCTATTTTACTCTTCTTTTTCGTACAATCGTCTTCCAAGTGAGTCTAGAAGCATCGAAAGAGCCTTGCCATTGCGAGTGCCATCGATAGCTCATGACGATGGAGTAGAGTCTCTCTCTGTATCATTTCATTCTTGAAGTAGTCTTGATGATGTAATGTGGATGAAGACCAACACTCAAATCTTATGGGCTATGCGCTGAATGCCTCTAATTCAAGGTAACTTCGTAGCTAAGATCTCAAGGTAAGCATTTGACGAAAAGAAGGTAAGTAACTCTTTTATTTCTTTCTTTCATTTCTGTAAAGTAAATCACAAACACCACTTCTTCCAAACCGTTTTCATTCTTTCTTCTCCACTCATTCCATTTGTACATAGTCGTTTTTTATCGTTTTCTGATTTTCCACCTTCTTCATCCTTCGCTTTCTTCTTAACTTTAACCTTTAACTTTCTTTTTCTTTTTCTTAACTTTAAAAACAGAGAAGAACTTTCTTTTGTTTTCTTAACGATTTCAATAAAGACACGTAAAGCTTCCATCGCAAACCCTCCTTGTGGATCACGACCCGCATAGCCACTTGCTATAGCGGAAGTATTGAGCACTTGCACATTCTCTTTTTAAGTTCTATAATCTCTTATTTTTTGTGCAGGTTTAGCCTCAATTAAATTTTGGCGCCGTTGCCGGGGAGGGTAAAACGGTTTTTATTGAAATCTGAATTTTTATTGCAAATTTTTAAGAACTAAACGAATCTTCTTCTCTGTTGCAGGTTACAGGTTGAAGAAAATAGGAACTTTGCATTGCAGTGACATATAAGTGGACCTGGGCCTCTGCTCTCGAAAGCAGAGACCAGGATCCCTCCAAATTGCCGCAAAATCCTGGCTTTTGTCGCAAATTTGCGGCAATAAGGAGTGCACTACTGATCATTTTTCTGCAGGGTCTCTGATTCTGCAAAATACTTCTGCTGCATTACTTAATTCCCTGTAATATTCACCCTATACCTGCTTAATAAAGTCAACAGTAAAAAATTGGTTGTAATCGTTAAAAGTTGATTAGACATTTGCATTTCTAGGCACGTGTCTTTTCAATTCATTTACTTTTACTGTTGAAGAGTGCTGGACGCAAGGTACATTTTGCATTGCATGTAGACTAGGAATCAACTCTTGCTTGATTTTCATGCTTTGAGTGTATCCTAGTTATATTTCTTGTACACTTGCACAATTCAATTTTAAGGGCATACCCGTAAATAAGATAAGGTGGGGATTTTATCACCCTTTCCTTAGCCCTCAAATCATTTTCCCAAGCACTCACTAACCCAAGCCTAATTTAATAAAAAGTAGACGTTGGCCATAGGGACATCTCGGACTCATTTAGGAGATTATCCTAAGGGGGAAAAATGTTGGAATCTAACTCCTGCAAAATCAGTGTCTAGGAAAGGGATTGAGGGCCGAAAGCCCGAAGGTTGGTGGTTATTTAATTAAGGAACGTCTTTGACGGAAAACCTCCCACCAACCTTGCCCTGACCTGGCTGATTAGCTTGTGGTTAAAGTCTACACTAGACCTCCCGTGGACAGTCTAACCAGTTAGGAGTCGTCTAGGTCCTAAGTCTACACTAACTTAGGCTAGAATTTTTTCTTTTTTGTTTGTTTATTTGTTTGTTTTTCTTTGTTTGTATTCTATTGTATGATATGGACTATAATAATAATTTTTCAACTACAATAATAATCCATATTACACACCGGCTTCATTTTCGGATATTACCAACCCGGCATATCATAACTTTGACCAACCTAGTGTGCCGGATTGGTCTTATCCGAATCAATATGACCCATACCCCCCATCTAATAACTATAATTTCCATAATGATTTCAACTCTTCACCGAGTCAGTGGGGATTCACCTCCGCCGAGCATAATTTCCAACCACCTTGCCCTCCTTCTCCACCCAGTCCACATTATGTTCAAGATTCATACTCAGTTCCACCCGTCCAAAATAGGAAACCATCAATTTTGGAACGGAGTATGCGTGAGTCCAAACACAAATCCCAAAATCTGATGGACTCACAATTTCAATACCACTTCCAAGATAACTCTTCATCTTTTCATCAAAACAATGAACCCATCAATTATGAAAAGATGCTAGAAGCCATGACTCATGCTCAAAATGCTAGAAATCGTGACATAGATATGATGGTCGAATCTCTACGTTCCCACCGTCCTGATGTCACTTACCATTCTGTTAGAGCCAAAGAGTCATGTTGTTTTGGAAATCAAGATTCTATTTCAGAACAACCATGTGAACTTACCCAAACTCCACATCATATTGATAGTTTGGCTAGTTTTCCTTTCCCTGAAATAGAACTTGAAAATGATTATGATCCTGAACCCCAACTTAGTGATTCAATTCCATTCCCTGATTCGATTATGACTCCGGTACCTTCACCTGACTATGATCTTTTCCCGGAGTCAACATTGGATCCTGTACCAATTCATAAAGAAATTGAATCACCCATCTTTGAGGATCATGTTGAACTTGACCAACTTTACAATTTTGAAAATCCCATGGATAAATTGGCAAGTTCTCCATTTTTTGATATTGAACTCAATGAGATATGTGACCTAGATTCTCACATATGTGATCCAGTTCAACTTTCTGAATCAATATTGACTCCTGTTTTATTACCAAACTTGAATAATATTCTAGAGTCAGTTTTGATTCCTCCACCTATCATTTCTGAACTGGAATCACCCACATTAGGTCACATTCCATTGTTGGAAAATACATGTGGACTGGAGTTTCAATTTCTTGACTTGGACCCAATTTCTGAACCTATTCGACTCCTGAACCTTTACTTGACTTAAGTCACCTTCCTGAGTCGGTATTAGTTCCTGTCCTTCCCGAGTTCAAGTCAACCGTTCTATCATTTCATACACCATTCTGGGACGAGGTGGTTGACAAATTTGACTCCGAAATTAGTTATGGAATATGGAAATTAGATGGGGTCAAATATTTAATAAAAATCCTTAATGGATTTATCTTTTTAGTGGGTCATATTAAAGATAGTGCTGGTGGGTTCCTTCGAACCCCAAGAAAAGGTGATTGGGCCATGTTTCGTGGACCAATCAGACCACCACCGGAACCACCACCTTAAGGTAACCTTTTCCTTCCCTTTCTTCTTTTTCATGCATCTATGCATTAATTCATACATTGAGGACAATGCATGAGATAGGTGTGGGGGAGGGTCTAACATAACTTTTCTTTTTCTTTAAAAAAAATAATAAAAAATTAAAAAAATTGACATTTTTCTTTACTTTTAAAAAAACTTTTTGAAAAATAGAAACAATATTTTGACTTATTTTTGTAAGAAATTAAGTTAATTTTAAGGAATAGGAAAATCCAAATTAGGATTTCTTATACTTGGTCAAAATAAGATAATTTGTTTGATTTTTAGGGTTAGGAAGATAATTTGTCAAAGTAATTTAGTCTTGATCTTTACCTTGATGAAATATGCATACTTCATACACTTACACACTTAGGGTTCAAAAACAAAGATTCTTATGCCTTATAAAAAATATATATATATAAAAAAAATGAATAAGTCTAATTATTAATTAGCTAGGTGCTTTGGCCTAAGCAAGCCTTAGTATTTATGCGAAAGATAATTAGATAAGTTTAAAAAAAAAAATGAATAAGTCTAATTATTGATTAGCTAGGTGCTTTGGCCTAAGCAAGCCTTAGTATTTATGCGAAAGATGATTAGATCCTCTGATTAAGCTGGGTGTCTGTGCCTAATAAAGCATGAGTATTCACGCCTAAAAGAGGTTCATATAATAAAATCCTTAGTTTTGTGGCCTTGTCTGCTCGAGTCCTTAAGTCCTAGGGGTGTCTTCTCACCTGGTGCCCTAAGACCGTTTGGTTTGGGAGTCATCGATTAGAGGCTCGTTACATGGGCAGATTAGAAAGCCTAATAGAACTAAGGAATAATACCACAAAAAAAAAAAGAAGTAAAAGTATATATATAAATAAGTAAGGCATAAAAGTAAGAGTTAATGAACCCTTAGTCAAAATTTTCACAATCACAAGTGCATATGATTTAGGGTAAAGTAATAGACTAGATGAGAAGCACAATTTGACTCCTTACTCTAATTTGATAACAAATTTTTGAATAGAGACTAAGTTTAGGAATGAAAAATTCGATTTTCCTATAACTTATAGATTGCTTAAATCTTACAATCATATTTCAAATATTTTTCTCTTTCAAAATGCTTTTCGAAAATACTAACTCTTTTCCCTTTCTTTATGGATTTTGTGGGTGCAATCTGCTGAAAACCCTCACGAGACAAAACTCTTCCTCTAGGGGTAACCTAGAGGTTTAACGGCTTATTGCACATGCTCAGTGCAATCGCGTGACCTACGAAAGTGGTCTAATAATCCTTAGTATAGTTTAGTTATTTTGCTCGAGGACGAGCAAAAGATAGGTATGGGGGTGTGATTGGTCACAAATGTTGCATATTTAGAAACATATTTCCATACTTATTTTAGAATAAAAGCCTGCATTATCCTAATTAATTGCTTAATTTATTTGCAGGCCCAATCCTTGAAGAGATGACGTGAAATGAGCCCAAAAGCCCACCAGAATTCTGAATAAAATCAGAATTAATTTGCACATACTAAATCAGGGCAAAATCAAAAGGTTGAAACCGGTTGAGAAGAATCCTCTCAGAATCGATCGGTTAAAGCCAAGAATCCAAGGCCATTTCGTCAGAATCCAGGACTCAAACGAAGAAACCAACTGAAGATAAAAGCAGGAAATCGAACCGGGGAGACCCACCAACAGGGTGTGGCCACCTGGCCACACCCTTGCCGCAAAAACGCGGCAAAAGCCGCGTTTTTGCGGCATTGTTGGGGAGTTAGGGGAAGCGTGAACTTCCCCGAGCTCCCCGGGATCTTATGGTTAGGGTTTTTGGTCTATAAAAGGGCAATTGTTGTGCTGAAATGAGAGGCCAATGCAGAGATTAGGATTTAGCTTAGTTTTCATTTCTTAGTTTAGGTTTTTAGTCTTTCTTTTTATGTAATTTTAGGTTTCATTTATGTAATTCAGAGGAGATCGACTTGCATCGAAGAACAAGACTGAAGCTTGAGCTGGAGTGACACCGGTGTAAGACTTATTTCTTTTCTTTGATTGTAATGGAATCGAATCGATGTTCTTTTTGTGTATGTACTTCTATTTAGTCTTCTTCTTCTTCTTCTTTTCTATTTTACTCTTCTTTTTCGTACAATCGTCTTCCAAGTGAGTCTAGAAGCATCGAAAGAGCCTTGCCATTGCGAGTGCCATCGATAGCTCATGACGATGGAGTAGAGTCTCTCTCTGTATCATTTCATTCTTGAAGTAGTCTTGATGATGTAATGTGGATGAAGACCAACACTCAAATCTTATGGGCTATGCGCTGAATGCCTCTAATTCAAGGTAACTTCGTAGCTAAGATCTCAAGGTAAGCATTTGACGAAAAGAAGGTAAGTAACTCTTTTATTTCTTTCTTTCATTTCTGTAAAGTAAATCACAAACACCACTTCTTCCAAACCGTTTTCATTCTTTCTTCTCCACTCATTCCATTTGTACATAGTCGCTTTTTATCGTTTTCTGATTTTCCACCTTCTTCATCCTTCGCTTTCTTCTTAACTTTAACCTTTAACTTTCTTTTTCTTTTCTTAACTTTAAAAACAGAGAAGAACTTTCTTTTGTTTTCTTAACGATTTCAATAAAGACACGTAAAGCTTCCATCGCAAACCCTCCTTGTGGATCACGACCCGCATAGCCACTTACTATAGCGGAAGTATTGAGCACTTGCACATTCTCTTTTTAAGTTCTATAATCTCGTATTTTTTGTGCAGGTTTAGCCTCAATCAACGATCATAACAAAATCTAGCAAGGTGGCCCTTACGTCCACAATGTGTACATGTGTACACATGAGCATACATAGTGTTAAGATTGTGTCCGTGAGGAGCATGTGTATGCCGTGTATGGTGTTCATGCAATAATGGAACTTGTTCCTTTCGAACCAAGGATTCCAAGCGTATATAGTTCATGGCACAATGGCTCAAAGTGGAGCCCAAATAATCAACACTTTTCTTCAAAACATTTATATCATTTTCAATACTTGAAGATAAAGTGGAGCATGCAATAGGTGTGCTAGAAGAAGAAGCTACACTAGCATGGCAAACATGAGTATCAATGTCATTTTTTAAAGATTTATTTTTATTTAAAACTAAATCTAATTCTTTTGAAATAAAATCAATTTCATTTTCCAAAGAATTGTTATCTTTTAAAATAACATCTAATTTGAAGATAAAACTTCATTATTTTTCAAAACATCATCACAATCATTTTTGCTTTTCAAAAATTCATTTTCCTTTAGGGTAAGTTCTAGTTGAGATTTAAGTGAGTCACGTTCACTAGCAATCTCTTCCTTCTCTTGCAAAGTCAATTCAAAACTTGAACACAAATCCTTCATTTCTTCTTTTAGTTCAAAATTCTTCTTTTTCAAAAGATCATGTTTTTCAAAAAAAATTTCAAACTTAGTAGCTAGTTCCATATTTAAGGTTTGAGCTTCTAAACAACCATAGCAATAGGAACTAGAGCTATCATCTAGTTGAGTGTCCGATTGTACCTCAAGGGAGTCATTCCCTTGGACCATGAGGCAATGCTCGTCGGACTTGTCTCTTTTAGATCTCCTCATTCTATCGATGATCTTTGGTAGCTCGGGAGAAGTCAAAATGCTCCAAACTGCAAAAGCCGAATCATAGTGAGCAAATACATGTAATAGATCTTTATCAAGAGATGCTCTAAGTGTCTTAAGGGCTAATGCATTAGCTTTTCTTTGCTTGCAATCATTGGGGTTGGATTCTTTAGTAGTGGCTTGATAAACTTTATGTCTTAGGGTTTTCAAATGACAACTCATCTTGGCCTTCCAAAAATCATGTCTAGAAATGTCAAACATAGGAGGGCTAGCCATGAGTGCAAACTAAATGTGTGCAAAATGTAAATGCAAATGAAGATTAGCAAACCCAAATCTCACTCCTAGGTGGTTAAACCTAAATATCAGGAGCGTATGCTCTGATACCAATTGAAATCACCTAGAGGGGGGGTGAATAGGTGATAATGCTAATCTAGTGAACTAAATACGGAATTTAAAATAATTGCAACAACACACAAGAAAGTATAAGATATAGCAATATGATCAATGCACAAAGTAAATACAAAGAGAGAGAGAGAGAGAGAGAGAGAGAGAGAGAGAGAGAGAGAGAGTAAGAGTCAATGGATCAAGCGCAAATAACAAGATTTGTTTCGAGGTTCGAGCACCCAGCTCTACGTCCCCGCCTTCACCCAGAAGGATTTCAACTCCACTAGCTTGTCCACACAGGACTCCCACAAAGGGAACCTCCACCGAGGACTTGGGGCAATACAATAACTAGGAGTACCCAACTCCTCTCTTTACAACTACAACCTCTCACTAGAGGCAAAGCAGCAAGCCAACAAACAATCACCTCAAACTTGAGCGATAAGCACAAAGCTACACAAGGATCACCTCACAACTTAAGGGATACAATCCAAATGCACAACCTCCTCAACATAATGAGGGAAAGGCACAAAGCCAAGTAAAGATAGGGTTTACAACTTGGTGGTCTAACAACCACAAACAATCTCTTTTCCCACACAAGGATCCTATAGAATAAGATAGTAGATGTAGCTCAAGTGTGGAGAAAACAAAGTGTTCAAAATAAAGAAAAATCACTTGGGAAATCACCACAATGATATAGAATGAATGAACCAAAATCAATTCCCAAAAGACTATTTTTCTTTGAAATAATGAAACGCTTTTAAACAATAAAGATTGATCTTTTTAGCACAAAGAAACTCTTTTTAAACTTGTGAAAACACTAAAGAAAGTTCAGAAATTTCGTCCAAAAATTTCTTAGTGAAAACTAGCCATTAATGGGGTATTTATAGCCCCTAGAAAAATATAGCCGTTGGCAGCTAAAACTTCCAAAAATGAACTACCGGTCGACGGGACGGTCGACCGGCCAATGGTCAATTTTTGACCGTTGGCAGCTACCGGTCGACCGGCCCCAGAAACAGAGAGCAACGTCTCTCTGTCCGGTCAACCGCTCGGTCGACCGGGAGCAACCCGAGAGTAGGTTGCTCTCAGTCGGTCGACCGGTCGGTCGACCGGCCGACTGACACGGCTACGTGCACAAACTTGTGCACGTCCGGTCGACCGCTACGGTCGACCGGCTCCTGGCCCGGTCAACCGTGATGGTCGACCGCTAGAGCCTGGCAGCCACAGTTCTGGGACAGAAAAACTGGTTCTTTTTAATTCTAAAAATTCCCATAAATCTTCTAAAAATTTACAAAAATAGTTTTGTCATTTTTCATTGAAATATAAACTTGTGTTAAAAATTTCAACACAAATTTCAAACATTATGAACCATTTTTGTGTCTTACAAATTTTGCCGAAAACCAAAACCTGTATTTTTCCAAACTTGAATTTTTCAAATGAAAATCTGATTTTTCCAAAACTCATACAAATGCAAAAATATGATATTCAAATACGTTGAAGTATGTTGCATATGGATATAATCTATGTTGGCCCAAAGGCCTTCCACTCTAGTTTTGATGATGATTAACTCATGTAGTTATGTGTACTAATAATCTTGTGATTTTAATTTCAGATCATTAATCAAGATGTTAGTTTGTGATTAGCTTCAACAAGATGGTTTGGAAGCTTTCACATGGTGATTCGAGAGCCCGAGCGTCAAGATCATTTATAGCACTCATTGGAGTCAAGCTCGGTAAATCACGAAGTTTTGGATCGAGTCGGCTTGGAGATGGCGCTCTATAAGAAGACATCGGTACCATAGTTTTTAGTTTTGTGTTTAGATCCAAATTGTAAAGATTAGAATAGTATGATAAGCTCAAGTTCACAATACACACACGTTTGATGTTTTGGTTTTCGGTTTGTTTGGTTTAACCGATCTTGGTTTTCATGAATAGATATTATATCAAAACAAGTTTATATGGTTTAATGTATATTAGATTTGTTCTATATAAATGCATGCTTCAACTCTTAGACAAACTTAGTTTGATATACCTATTCATATGTTTTAGGTTTTGTGTTTTAACAAAACTTATTTTTGAAATTAAAGACAAAAACTATGATATGTATATGTTTCATGTACATTGGATCTCTATCCATATGCATCATGCTTCAAAGTGTTTAAATATCATGTTTTTGTAGTTGGATAAGTTTTGGACAAAATGTGTTTTCTATTAAAAATACATGTTTGGTAAAATATAGTTTTTGGTTTTTGGTAAAAATGATAAGACACAAAAATAGTTCAAATTGCATGATATGTGTCTTGAAATTTTTATCATATGTTTATATATCAATGCAAAATGTTAAAACTATTTTGGGGATTTTTACAAGATTTACAAGAATTTTTAGAAATATTTTAACTATTTTTCTGACCCAGTTTCTGACCCAGAACTGGCTGACAGGCCAGGTCGGTCGACTGCTCGGTCGACCGAACCAAGGGCCGGTCGACCGGGCGGTCGACCGACGTGCACAGAGCTGTGCACGTCTGGCAGCACCGTGGGACGGTCGACCGACTGGTCGACCGGACCAGAGAGCTTTGCTCTCTGTATCTGGGCGGTCGACCGGGCGGTCGACCAGAACAGAGAAGTCTGCTCTCTGTATCTGGGTCCGGTCGACCGAGCGGTCGACCGGTAGCTGCCAGCGGTCAAATGTGACCGTTGACCGGTCGACCGACCGGTCGACCGGTAGGCCATTTCTGGCATTTTCAGCTGGCAACGGCTATAATTTTCTGGGGGCATACCCCATTGGAAAGAGGTTTTCTCAAAGAATTTTTGGACGAATTTTTCCTGACTCTCTAGTGTTTTCACAGCAATCAAAAGAAGATTTTGGACTTAAATTGAACAATCTATTTGGTGTTTTTGCTAGGGTTAGGAAATAAAAGAAAAGGGTTTTTAGGAAAAGAGTTTTTGATTCAACTTCTATATCTTGGTTTCAATTTTTCCCAAGGATTTTCTTTGTGATTTTGATTTCCATTCCATTGGTTTTCTCCACACTTGAGCTACATCTACTATATCATTCTATAGGATCCTTGTGTGGGAAAGAAATTGTTTGTGGTTGTTTGTTAGACCACCAAGTTGTAAACCCTATCTTAGCTTGGCTTTGTGCCTTTCCCTCATTGTGTTGAGGAGGTTGTGCTATTGGGTTGTATCCCTCAAGGTGTGAGGTGATCCTTGTATAAGCTTTGTGCTAATCCCTCAAGTTGTGAGGTGATTGTTTGTTGGCTTGGTGCTTTGCCTCTAGAAGGAGGTTGTGGTTGTAAAGAGAGGAGTTGGGTACTCCTTGTAATTGTTATTGCCCCAAATCCTCGGTGGAGGTTCCCTTTGTGGGAGTCCTTTGTGGACAAGCTAGTGGAATTGAAATCCTTCTGGGTGAAGGCGGGGACGTAGAGCTGGGTGGTGCTCGAACCTCGAAACAAATCTTGTTGTTTGCGCTTGATCCCTTGACTCTTACTCTATCTCTCTCTCTCTCTACTTTTGTGCCTTGCATCATATCACATTGATCATTTATACTTTATGCTTGGCTTGGTTGTGTGCATCACTTGTTTCTTGCATCTTGTGTAATTGCAATTAGTTTTTAAATTCCGCATTTAGTTCACTAGATTAGCATTATCACCTATTCACCCCCCTCTAGGTGATTTCAATTGGTATCAGAGCCTACGCTCCTGATATTTAGGTTTAACCACCTTGGAGTGAGATCTTGGTTTGCTAATCTTCATTTGCATTTTCATTTGCACACATATTGTTATACTCATGGATAACCCTCCTATATTTGATTTTTCTAGACATGATATTTGGAAGGCCAAGATGAGTAGTTATTTAAAAAGCCTAGGACATCTAGTTCATCAAGCCACTACTCAAGAATCCTACCCTAATGCTAGCAAGCATAAGAAGGCCAATGCACTTGCACTTAGAACACTTAGAGCATCTCTTAATGAAGATCGTTTACCTGTGTTTGCTCATTATGATTCAGCTTTTGCAGTTTGGAGCTTTTTGACTTCTCCCGAGCTTCCAAGGATTATTAACAAGATAAGGAGATCTAGGAGAGACTTATCCGACGAGCATTGCCTCATAGTCCAAGGGAAGAACTCCCTTGAGGTACAATCAGAATCTCAACTAGATGATTGCTCTAGTTCATATTGCTATGGATGCTTAGAAGTTCAAAATTTAAATGTAGAACTTGCCACAAAACTTGAAAAATTCTTGGAAAAACATGAACTTTTGAAAAAGAAGAACCTTGATATAAAAGAAGAAATGAAGGATTTGTGTTCATGTTTTGAATCGATTTTGTAAGAGAAGGAAGAGATTACTAGTGAACGTGACTCACTAAGATCTCAACTAGACCTTGCCCTAAAAGATATTGAATTTTTGAAAAGCAAAAATGATTGTGATGATGTTATGAAAAATAATGAGGTTTTATCTTCTAAATTGGATTTTGTTTTAAAAGATAACCTTATTTTGAAAAATAAAATTGATTTCATTACAAAAGAATTGGATTTAGTTTTAAATAAAAATAAATCCTTGCAAATTGATATAGATTCTCATGTTTGCCATGCTAGTGTAGCTTCACCTAGCACATCTATTGCATGCTCCACTTTATCTTCTTGTATTGAAAATGATATAAATATTTTGAAGAAAAGTGTAGATTGTTTGGGTTCCACTTTGAGCAAATGTGCTTTAAATCATACACGTTTGGAAACCTTGGTTCGTAAGAAACAAGTTCCATCTTTGCATGCACAGCCTCCACGGCATACACATGCTCACCACTGTCACAAATTCCACACTATGTATGCTCATGTGTACACGTGTACACATTGTGGACGAAAGGGCCACCTTGCTAGATTTTGCTATGATCGCTTACATGATGAAAATTTAGCAACTAATTTTGTTTGGGTTAGGAAAGATACTAACCCCGGGACCCAAAAGAAAATGGGTACCAAAGACCACCCCTTTGATTTTTGATGTAGGAGTGGGCTCTCGCATAACGTGAGAGTGTTGGTGCCTTGAAGTGGATGCGTTCCATGCTTAAAGGAAACATTTTGGATGCATCACTTTCAAGGGGAGTTTGGTGGAAAGGACCACCATTGGTTTGGAGAACTAGAGAGGTACCCTCATCGATTTTGGTATCTATCTCTAACTCCCATTTTTATTTGCATGCTTTTCATGTTCATCTATTTATAGCATGTCATGTTTTATTGTTCATTATGCTTATGTCATGTTGATTAGATTAGTATTATACATGTTTAGTTACTTGAGACACCCATGTTTTATATGGATCTATATTTAGTGTTCTCACCTTGTTTAAACTAATATGTATGCCCTAGATCTAATGCATATGCATATACATAATGATCATATGGATGTTTATGACTTTTGTTTTATGCCTCATGTTTTGGATATACGTTTAGATGTTAGTTTTCATTAAGACTAGGATTTATACTTGTACATATAGTGGGCCACAAATAAATCTTTATATATGTTTGTGCTTGAATGCCTATTTGTACCCATTAGATGTGCTAGTATAGTCTAGTTTTGATGATTCATGCATTTCAACTTATATTCCCATTTTGGATATGTTTATATGATTATGTGTTTTAAACTTCATGTATATGTCCATCTTGTCTAAACTATTAGATATACATGTACATCCTTGAGCCACGTGCCTTCATGCATATACCTTTGTGGTCTCTTTCATGTTTGGATATGTATGTATACTTTAGTTTGTACATGATATACATATGCCTTGAAGATTAACTCGTTAACTTGAAAGGCCTCACCCCTATGGGTTTGAGGCTGGTTCTTCAGATACCCCTACAACAGATCTGAGGGACTACTTGACAAAGAAGATAAGTGTCCATCAAATAACTTTCCAATGCTACTGTGATCGGCTCAACACATCAGTAGTTTTGAATGCCACTGTAGCTCTCATACGAGCAAGCCGTCGGTATTCAACTGGCTGTCAGCGGCCCCCGCCTCCAACTCAGCCAAGAGGCACCGCTCTTGAATGAAGAGAACCTTCTCCGACGTGGAGTACCCTAAGGTGACTTCGAACATAGTGGATCCCAGCACCATGCCAAGCAAGTCCAAGGGAAGCAGTCGACCATCAGCTCGGACGAATCTGACGAAGAACCTTTTTTGAGTTTGAGAGAAATACTGATCGAACCAGAAGGAGTATACCAGCACAGTCTCACCCGAACGGGTACAATCACTTAGGTGAACTATAGTGTCCTGGCCAGGGGAATTAAAGTAAGCGAGGCGCATTCCGTAATTGCGGGATCCCAGGCTTCTAACTCTTTCATAAAGAAAGAGGCCTTTGCATAGATGGCAGACACTCCCGAAGAAGTAGCCAAGTGATTCGAGGAGCAAACCCAAGTTCAGAGGGAGCAGTTCGATATGATTCAAGGTCAGCAAGAATATATCGATACTCTTAAACAGATGCTAACTTTTAAACATATACTAGCCCAACTGCTTAAGAAGAAGACGAAGAAGCCAAAAGCGAATGGTTCTTTCAGCAAGGGCAAATAGAAAGAGTGTGAGAACTTTACATTAGAAAAGACTGAGAGTGAAAACAACTACAATTTTGAACCCCCAAAATCTTCATCTGAAGAGGAGAGAAGTTCAGAAAATGGGAATGGTGACTCCAAAAGGATGAATGACTTGAGAAATGCTTAGAAGCTATTGATAATCGAAGCAATCTTCAAGAAGCGGGAATAATCCATCCATACCCGACCGAATGGGATGTTGTTCCTTATCCTCCCCAGTTTAGGGCACCGACCCTACAAACCTTCGATGGTAAAAGGGGCACCTAACCAGCATATATACTACTTTAAATCCCAAAACGAAAATGTAGTATTGAATGATGCCATCATGCCTCGTTTGTACATTGGCATCCTAAGGGGTAGCCTTTGAATGATTCATGAAGCTTCCTGCTGCACTATCAAGATATGGGCCGACCTCGAGAAGCTATTTTTGGCTCATTTTTTTTGAAAACGATACAGTAATCTCTGTCTCGACTCTTCTTGCTAAGAAGCACAAGAAAGGAGAGTCTATTAAGACATTTTTCGAGAGATTCCAGAACATGACACTTTGATGTCCTAGCAGAATGACCCAGTTTACACTGATGGAGACATGTCGCCATAATCCGCAAACCGCACTTCTTGCTCAGATAGGAGTGGCTGAATGTCATACTTGGAAGAAGATCATCTTGCAAGGTGAGCATTCAGAAGAAATCATCGCAAGTTATCAAAGTTGAAAAGAAGAAAGTAAGCCTAGGCCAGACAAGTCGATGAGGCGGACACCGGAGCAATCTTTTCAATCAAAAAGAAAGATACTTTGATGACAAAGACTACTTATCTGTTAAGCCCTGGTCAGCTAGAGGGGGTGAAGAATTACTTCACTGATTCCCTCCTCTATCGAGATTCTCATAAAACTAATGAGAATCCCCATCCAGAAGACCCTGATTCTGGCAATGAAGCTGATACTGAGACAGAACCAGAAGAAGAATGTCTTTGGGAATTAAATTCTTGTGTAACGAGCATAAATAATTTCAATTTCAATAACACAACCAATGTTGAAGGCGAGTGATTTATCAATAAGAATTTAGATTTGGTTTACCTTTCTGTGTTAGCTTCTGATTTTGTACCATCAGATACTAGTACTGACGTAGATAGTGATCCTTTATCTGCTAGATGTCTTGACATCATTGCACGTACCAGTAAGATCATCCCTCATAGTGTATGAAAAGACCAATAACACACAAAAGGCCTTCTCTGAAGTGCCAGCCAAGCACAAGAATCAAAAGCTAATTCTATTTGGAAGATTCGAGTCCGAGCCAAAAAGTCATGAAAGTTCAGATGATAACAATGAATCTCCATAATTCTCACATTATGGGCCAAATGCACATTGTATAATGGAGAAAATGGGACACAACCTTACCAAAAGGTCTGGCTTGAACTTCGGTAAAGGAAAGCGAACACTACTCTGATCTTTCATGCCAAAAGGGAAAGTCCGATTACTATCAGAAAATTCGAAAGGGATTAGGTTATGTGTCAACATCAATCTGTTGGCCCAAAGGCCTTCCACCCTAATTTTGATGATGATTAACTCATGTAGTTATGTTTACTAATAATCTTATGTTGTTTAAGTTTCAGATCATTAACCAAGATTTTAGTTGGTGATTAGCTTCAACATGGAGTTTAGAAGTTTTTCATGATGATTCCAGGGCCAAAGCTTCAAGGTCATACATTGCCTAGCCCATGGATGGAGTTTTGGAGCCAGTCTACTTGAAGATGAAGATCGTCAAGAAGACTTAGGTATCCTAGTTTAGTTTAGTGTGTTTTTAGATCCAATTTGTAAAGCTTAGTATAGTTGATATGCTCAAGTGCACAAAACACACACGTTTTCATGTTTTGGATTTGGTTTTCATGAATAGTAGATCAAAACAAGTTTACATGTTTTATATGTATAGTAGATGTTTTCTATTTATACATACATGGTTTAACTTGCTAAACAAACTTATTTTGATATCCCTATTCATATGTTGAAAAATCAAGTTTGATAAAATACAAGTGTTGGTTTTGATAAAATTGGCAAGACACAAAAATGAATTGATATGATTGATATATGTCTTGAAATTTTTATCACTAGTTTGTGTTTTAAAATAAAATGATAAAACAAGTTTTTATGGAAGTTTTAGAAACGATATAAGTATTTTCAAAATATGTTTTTATCCAATTTTCTGTTCCAGGCTTCAACCAAGTCGACTAGTAACCTGACTAGTCGACTAGGGCTGAGGTCGGTCGACCGGGCCGGTCGACCGACGTGCACAAATCTGTGCACGTTTGGCAGCTTTGGGACGGTCGACTGGGACGGTCGACCGGTCTGAGAGCAGAGCTCTCTGTTTGTTTGGGTCGACCGGCCGGTCGACCGTGGTTGCCCAACGGTCACATTTCTGACCGTTGGCGGTCGACCGGGCCGGTCGACCGTCAGCCTGTCAGGCTGCCACATCAGCCTAATGGCTAGTTTTTTGATGGGCCTATAAAAACCCCATCGCTTTGGGTTTTTGGCCAAGGTTTTTACAAGAGAAAAATTTCAGTTTTCTGAAGTGTTTAAAAGAGTTTTTAAAAGAGTTTTTGGGCTTTAAACTTCTCATCTTTATTGTTTTGGGTTTTTGGAAAATCAAAGAAAACTAGGGTTTTGGGAGATTGTATTGATTTTTATTTTCTATCTTTTACATGAGATTTTCCAAGTAGTTTTTCTTTGTTGCTTTTTTCCAAAAACACCTAGTTTTCCACACTTGAGCTATCATACTATCCTAATCTATTTAGGATCATTTGTTTTGTGGAAAAAGAGAAAAGAAAAGGAAAGAGGTTTGTGGTTGAAAGAGACCATCTATTGTAAACCCTTGATTTCTTGGTTGCTCCCTCTTTGGTAGAGGTTGAGATTGTGTGATTGGGTTGTTGGTTTGCTCCCTCTAGTGAGAGGTGGAGTTTGGTTGTAAACCCTCTTCGGTAGAGGTGTTGGTTGTTGTGGTTGTTTGGCTAAGGGCCTACCCCTCTTGTGTGAGGAGGTGTTTGTTTGAGAGAGGAGTTCGGTACTCCATTGTTGTACAAATCCTTCTCGGTGAAGGTTCCCTCGGTGGGAGTCCTCGGTGGACGGTATAGTGGATTGGAAATCCTGCACGGTGGTGTAGGCGGGGATGTAGAGCAAGGGTGCTCGAACCTCGAAACATATCATTGTGTTTGCGTTTGATCCACTTGTCTCTAAACTCTCTCTCTTTACATTTGTGCAAAGCATCATTCATCATTCATATTACTTGCTTGCATTTGTGTTGTGCCTTGCATATTTCATATTGCTATATCATCTTATATGCTTGGTTGTTTGTGTGTGCCTCACTTGTACTTAATCAACAAGAGCTTCACATAGCACCTCAACCCATTCAAGGGGAATCAAGAGGAGTTAGTCCAGAGCCCTTCACGGGGAATTCGGCTACACTTGTTGATTGTACTAAGTGTGTTGCAAAATTGCATTAGCTTCCGCATTTAGCGCACTTAGTTTTGCATTTAGTTCTAGATTAGCACTTACACCTATTCACCCCCCCCCTCTAGGTGTTTTTCACAATCCCATCAGATTTCGAGTTTGAGGAGTCTCTATATCATGATCACTCATCAGACACGTCATCGTGGGAATTGGATGTCAGTGTTGGCACTATCTTCGAAAATCTTTTAGTGAATATGATTTCATCTAGCCATTTAGAAGATGAAGATGAAGAAATGATACAATCAGATATCGATTCCTGAATTAAATACTTCAACACTCTCTGAGATATACGCTTTGAGCAGTGTGAACTGCCCACAGAGGATAATGTGACCCAGATCAATCTGGAAAGTGAAGCTAACCCCAAATCTATCTTCATAAGGAAAGCTTATCACCTTCTAAGAATGAAGACCTAATACATCTTATACAAGACTATATAGACGTCTTTACATGGAATTATGAGGACATGCTTGGACTCAATCCCCTAGTAGCCATGCATCACCTCAACATCAACCAGGATGCGAAGCCTGTCAAATAGTAGCAATGATAGTTCTGCCCAGAGATCATGGAGGCAAATGAATTAGAAGTCAAAAAGCTAATAGGCTCTGGTTTCTTTAGGGAAGAGCAACACCCTGATTGGATAGCCAACATCATTCCCGTCCCCAAGAAGAACGGAAAGATTCGAATCTACATTGACTTCATGATCTGACCGCTGCGTGCCCCAAGGATGAGTTCCCTCTCCTGATCACAGATGTCATAATTGACAATACGTGCGGTTTCGAGAGGATATCCTTCATGGACGGCTTCTCCCGATATAATCAAATCAAAATGTATCCAGAAGATGAGAAGTACACATCCTTCAGAATGTCACTAGGAGTGTACTACTACACTATGATACCCTTTCTCTTGATGAATACGGGTGCTATAGACTGTCTAAAAATCGCTGAAGATAAGTCCTTGAACGCGGACCTCATTCCAACGCGAATATTGCGTTTTAATATAAATGTGGATCTCAACCTTCCAACTCAGACGCGGATCTCATCCTGTTCAGCGTTCTAGCTTAAACGTAAACCTAAGCCAGCCCCCCGCTTCAACCCAAATGTGAATCTCAAGTCCGCATTCTAACTTAGACGCAAACCTCAGCCAGAGTCGCGTCTCAAATCAAACATGGACCCTAGCCAGATCCGCATCTCAATCCAAACTCGGACCCTAGCCAGATCCGCGTCTCAACTCAAATGCGAGCCTGTGAGCTTCGCGTTTCAACAATAAATAGAACCCGCGAGGGTCACGTTTCAATTATAACTGCCAGTCATTACTGTGTCAATTAACACCAACGTAATATGGCAATTTAATTCTCATTATGGAGAGATTCTAGGGGACAATTTTACCCCTGAATACCTCTATAAATAGCTATAAAAGCTATTGAGTGGGGGATATTCTTTTTTAAAAAAGAGGAGCAAGAACTGCTACAAAGTGTAGAAACTTTGAGCATTCGAAAGGGGAGAGAGAGAGAGAGAAAATTCCTTTTCAAAGGAGAACTCCAACACTTGCTATGTCTAAGTGGAGTTATTTTGCATCCTCCAAATGATCCAAGAGAAGCTTGTCATTCGGCTGGTCAACGAAGAACAAGATTCACTCTCCATCGCCACACGAAGACCCAGCTTTAAACAAAGGGGAGATTCAAATATCCTCCCTTCTTTTGTAATCAGATTGTATCTTTTTTAATTTTCTTTGCAATTAGTAGAATCTTACTTCACATTTTTCCAGCCAAACAAAAGATGGTAACTCCATTGGGAAGCGTTTTCTCTACCGACGAGAAAGTTGTGGCGTAAGCTGACGTGAAGCTTATTAGATTAACGGTCGAGTCGTTCGTCATCGAATTCGACTAAAATTTTTTGAAGAGTTTCTTTCTTCAGGCTCTAAAAGCGTAAAAGCAGCAAGGTAGTACCATGAGTCTTTTCAGAGACCCACTCTCAAGTCTATTCGGAGACTTCTCTAAAAGTGGCATGCGCCGTTGCTCATAGCCCAAGCAGCGCCATGTCCGCCGAGCTTTTGAAAACCTCTCGTATAACCCACACGGCCTGCATCAATGTCTCTCAGGAGACTCGCAGGGCCAATGCTAGCTCACAGACTGAGCGATGATGAAGGTCAATCCCGCCATCTTTTTTCTCTCCAGACTCCACAATTTCAGGATGGCTGGGATTCTCAGCGGCCCCTAAGACTCAACCGGAATGCTAAACGTCGATGAAGGCATCGCGCCCGTCGACAACAAGTCAAAGATTCTGCAGTTGCAATCTATTTTGCAGATATCGAACGCGAGACTCAGACCCATATTTCTTTGAAGCAACACGAGACCGCATTCTTCAAATGCGCGTCTCAATGCCCAAACGTGAGGTCTGTATTTTTGTTCTAAAATGCGAGACCCACGTCCATGCAGACACAAAATGCGAGGTTCAAATTCACGTTTCTCTGAAGCAACACGAGATCTGCATTCTTCAAACGTGCGTCTCAATGCCCAAGCACGAGGTCCGCATTATTTCTCCAAAATGTGAGACTCACGTCCAATCTGTACCAGGATGCGACTCTCATGTTCCTACTACTCAATGTGAAGTCTGTATTCTAAAGCAGAGTCTCCCAAAATGTGAGGCTCAGACCGGTGTTTCATTACAGAAATGCAAGGTTCGTGTTCAGTCTGGTATGTCTTTGAAACATACTGAACTAAAAAGCTCTCACTGCAAATGATTTGAGGTTAGTCCCTTGGATACTCCTGCAACGGATCTAAGAGATTACTTGACAAAGAAAAGGAGTATCTGCCCCAATACTGTTGTGAATGGCTCATCATGGCAGTACTCTCTGAATGCCACTACAACTCTCATACGAGCAAGCCGTCGGTATTCAATCGGCTATCAGCCGCCCAAGTCTCTAACTCATCCAAGAGACGCTGCTTCCACAAGAAGAAGTCCTTCTCTGACATGGAGTACCCTATGGTAACTTCAAATATGGTGGGTCCATGCACTATACCAAGCAAGTCCAAAGGGAAGCAACCAATCATCTGCTCTGGCGAGTCTGACAATGAACCTTCTTCTGATTTGAGAAATACTAAGCGAATCAGAAGGAGTGTACCAGCACACCCGCATCTGGACTGGTATAATTACCTCGGTGAACTACAATGCTCTCGCCAAGGGTTTGAGGTGAACGAGGCGCACCCCTCCATTATGAAATCCCAGACATCTAACTCTTCTATAGAGAAAGAAGCCTTCGCATACATGGCGAGCACTCCCAAAGAAGTGGCCAAGCGATTCAAAAAGCAGACCAAAATTTAGAGGGAATAGTTCGATATGATTCAAGCTTAGAAGATTCTATCGACATGCTTAAGCATATGATAGCACAACTGCTTAAGAAGAAGAAAAAGGGTCCAAAGACTAAGGGGAAAAAAGGAGGGAGAAAGCTCTTTTTCTGAGGATACTGAGAGTGAAAAGTACTCAAACCCGGTTCTCCCAAACCTTCATCTGAAGAGAATGATGGCTCAGAAAGCGGTTCTCATCGTTCAAAGAGGATGATCAATCTACAGAAACACCTCGAAGCCCTTGCGCACTGAGGCAACCTTCAAGACGTAGGGGTAGTCTGACCTTACCCGGCAGAATGGGACATAACTCCCTACTCTCCAAGGTTCAAGGCACCGACTGTTGGCCCAGAGGCCTTCCACTCTAGTTTTGATGATGATTAACTCATGTAGTTATGTGTACTAATAATCTTGTGATGTTTAGTTTCAGATCATTAACCAAGATATTAGTTGGTGATTAGCTTCAACAAAGATGGTTTAGAAGCTTTCACATGGTGATTCAAGAGCCCGAGCATCAAGGTCATATATAGCACTCATAGGAGTCAACCTCGGTGAATCAAGTTTTGGATCGAGTCGGCTTGGAGACTGCGCTCTACAAGAAGACATCGGTACCTAGTTTAGTTTTGTGTTTAGATCCATTTGTAAAGATTAGAATAGTATGGTATGCTCAAGTTCACAACACACACGTTTCATGTTTTGGTTTTGGTTTTCGGTTTGTTTGGTTTAACCGATCTTGGTTTTCATGAATAGATATTATATCAAAACAAGTTTACATAGTTTAATGTATATTAGATTTGGTCTATATACATGCATGCTTCAACTACTTATACAAACTTAAGTTGATATACCTAATCATGTGTTTTAGGTTTTATGTTTTAACAAAACGTATTTTCGGAATTTAAGTCGATAACATGAATATATATATGTTTCTTGTATATTAGATTGAAATCACCTAGAGGGGGTGAATAGGTGATAATGCTAATCTAGTGAACTAAATGCGGAATTTAAAAACTAATTGCAATTACACAAGATGCAAGCAACAAGTGATGCACACAACCAAGCCAAGCATAAAGTATGAATGATCAATGTGATATGATACAAGGCACAAAAGTAAAGAGAGAGAGAGATAGAGTAAGCGTCAAGGGATCAAGCGCAAACAACAAGATTTGTTTTGAGGTTCGAGCACCCAGCTCTACGTCCCCGCCTTCACCCAGAAGGATTTTAACTCCACTAGCTTGTCCACAAAGGACTCCCACAAAGGGAACCTCCACCGAGGATTTGGGGTAATAACAATTACAAGGAGTACCCAACTCCTCTCTTTACAACCACAACCTCCTTCTAGAGGCAAAGCACCAAGCCAACAAACAATCACCTCACAACTTGAGGGATTAGCACAAAGCTTACACAAGGATCACCTCACACCTTGAGGGATACAACCCAATCGCACAACCTCCTCAACACAATGAGGGAAAGGCACAAAGCCAAGCTAAGATAGGGTTTTACAACTTGGTGGTCTAACAAACAACCAGAAACAATTTCTTTCCCACACAAGGATCCTATAGAATGAGATAGTAGATGTAGCTCAAGTGTGGAGAAAACCAATGGAATGGAAATCAAAATCACAAAGAAAATCCTTGGGAAAAACTGAAACCAAGATATAGAAGTTGAATCAAAAACTCTTTTCCCAAAAACCCTTTTCTTTGATTTTCCAAACCCTAGCAAAAACACCAAATAGATTGTTCAATTTAAGTCCAAAAACTTCTTTTGATTGCTGTGAAAACACTAGAGAGTTAGGAAAAATTCGTCCAAAAATTCTTTGAGAAACCTCTTTCCAATGGGGTATTTATAGCCCCCAGAAAATTATAGCCGTTGGCAGCTGAAAATGCCAGAAATGGCCTACCGGTCGACCGGCCAACGATCACATTTGACCGCTGGTAGCTACCGGTCGACCACTCAGTCGATCGGACCCAGATACAGAGAGCAGACTTCTCTGTTCCGGTCGACCGCCCGGTCGACCGCCCAGATACAAAGAGCAAAGCTCTCTGGTCCGGTCGACCGGTCGGTCGACCGTCCCACTGTGCTGCCAGACGTGCACAGCTCTGTGCACGTCGGTCGACTGCCCAGTCGACCGGCCCTTGGTTCGGTCAACCGAGCGGTCGACCGACCTGGCCTGTCAGCGAGTTCTGGGTCAGAAACTGGGTCAGAAAAATAGTTAAAATATTTCTAAAAATTCTTGTAAATCTTGTAAAAATCTCCAAAAATAGTTTTAACATTTTGCATTGATATATAAACATATGATAAAAATTTCAAGACAAATATCATTTAATTTGAATTATTTTTGTGTCTTATCATTTTTACCAAAAACCAAAAACTGTATTTTACCAAACATGTATTTTTAATAGAAAATACATTTTGTCCAAAACATATCCAACTACAAAAACATGATATTTAAACACTTTGAAGCATGATGCATATGGATAGAGATCCAATATACATGAAACATATACATATCATAGTTTTTGTCTTTAATTCCAAAATAAGTTTTGTTAAAACATAAAACCTAAAACACATGAATAGGTATATTAAACTAAGTTTGTCTAAGAGTTGAAGCATGCATGTATATAGAACAAATCTAATATACATTAAACCATATAAGCTTGTTTTGATATAATATCTATTCATGAAAACTAAGATCGGTTAAACCAAACAAACCGAAAACCAAAACATCAAACGTGTGTGTATTGTGAACTTGAGCTTATCATACTATTCTAATCTTTACAATTTAGATCTAAATACAAAACTAAAAACTATGGTACCGATGTCTTCTTGTAGAGCGCCGTCTCCAAGCCGACTCGATCCAAAACTTCGTGATTCACCGAGCTTGACTCCAATGAGTGCTATAAATGATCTTGACGCTCGGGCTCTTGAATCACCAAGTGAAAGCTTCCAAACCATCTTGTTGAAGCTAATCACCAACTAACAACTTGATTAATGATCTGAAATTAGAATCACAAGATTATTAGTACACATAACTACATGAGTTAATCATCATCAAAACTAGAGTGGAAGGCCTTTGGGCCAACAATCTCCCCCTTTTTGCTGATGACAAAACTCATGGAGTTATATATGCATGGATTAAAGTTAAGCTTTAAAGAAGCTCCCCCTTAACTCATGCATAAACAAATAAACATAAATATGCAATGAATATGAAACACGAAACATGCATAGATATGCAAACAACAATAAAAGGCTCTAGATACCAATGAAATTTTCAAAAATAAATAAACATGCTCTAGATACCAATTAAACTTAATATATGCTCTAGATACCAATTAAACTTAATATATGCAAAACAAAACTAATGATCTCTTTTACAAGCTCTTGATACCAAAAATAAATATGTTCTTTAAATAATGCTTTTGATACCAATTGAACTTAATAAAAACATAAAACATGCATAATATGCATATATAAACTCAAATTCTTCTCCCCCTTTTTGTCAATCATCAACAAAGGAGTTAAAAACAAATAAAAACATATTCTTCTCCTCTTTTTATGCAAAACAAAGAATCAAACAAGGGATGTTCTCCCCCTTTTTGTCTAAAATCAAATATGATACCAATTAAAAATGTGTCAATGAAGTGCATATTGATACCAATTAAAAGTGAAACTATACCAATTGAAAAACAAAAATCTTGATACCAATTGATAAGTAAACAAACAACATACTAATTGTAAATAAACAATCTTGATACCAATTGAAATTAAACATTACAAAATTTTGAATTTCTAAACATAAATCTTAATACCAATTGAAATTAGTATTCTTTAAAACATAAGATACCAATTGAAATTAAACATTCTTTAAGGCTTAAGATACCAATTGAAATTATTATTTTCTATCATAAAGCAAGGAAGTGGAATACAAAATACCAATTGAAAGATGAAATACAAGATTTTCTCCCCCTTTATGAAATACCAATTAAAACTATGATAAGGCTTGTATATGGATACCAATTGAAAACTAATCAATTGAAACAAAGTTGAAACTCAAGCTTATCATAATCAAAATTTGTGCTCTTAAGATATAGAAATATAGTAAGCACAACTAAAACACATATATGTATGAAAAGTTTGATACCAATCGAAATTGATACAATTTGAAGTGTAAGCATACTTACATAAAAATATATGAATATACAAAAATATCAATATTGATACCAATTGAAAGAATCCAATGATACCAATTGAAACAACAATAATATTAAGTGTATATCTCATATTCCTATCCTCCCAATCATGTTCAAGTTTAAAAAGATTTTCACTATAAAGCATACATGAGCATGATCGCCCATCCAACCGCCCGTTGAGGTAGGGATTTTCAAAAATAGGTTTGAAAGTGAAGTATGTTTGAAAATCTCTACCATAAAGAAGAATACGAACTAGTTTAATGAAAAGTTTGTAAACTAGTATGAAATCCTTCAAGCAAGGAATAAAACAAAATTGTTTTTCATGAAACATGAAAATCACAAGGCACTAAACACTCGAAATCAATAAGGTACATATCACACTCATGAAAACAAAGTCATGAGAAACCATCAAATAGGGTGAGTGTACAAGTGTAATGTGAAACACATAATCATGAAAAATATTCAGTTAAGCTCAATAATGCATTCTTTATGGCCTTTGGAGGCTGGACACGAACCTCGCGTGCACGCGCAAGCCTCAATTGAACGCGAGTCTCATGTTCGTGTTTTCGCACAATAACCTCGCGTCTTGCAGTGAAACGTGGACCTAGCATCTTGGCAGCGAAACGCGAAACTCGCGTCTTAGCACTGAGGTGCGCGTCTGTTGGATGTGGGTCTCAGCCTCTGCTTGAGAAACACGGGGTTGGGCCTCATGTTCTGACATAGAAATGCGAGCCTGATGAGACTCGCGTTTGTGCCAGTGGCACAGATTGCAGCTGCAGCCTCTTTTGCTTGCTAACAGTGAGCGCGACGTCTTCATCGATGATTAGCATTCCTGTTGATTCGCAGAGGTTGTTGGGAACCCCCGGCACTCGAAATTGGCAAGGCCTCGAAAGAAGAATAGCGATGAGACTTGTCTCCACCGTGATCTTGACTATGGGTTATGGCGCTGGCCTTTTGAGAGGCATTGACGTGAACCATGTCAACTCCACAGAAAATTGTTGAAGCCTTAAGAGATTTCAAACCGTTTGCACGGTGAACTTCTGAAGAAATTCTTTTTTTGAGAAGTCTTCGAAGAGACTTGAGAGCGGGTCTTCGTAGAGAACTTACGGTAGCATCGTGGGCCTTGGGAAGCCTGAGGAAAGAAGTTTCTCAAACTTCTCTTTATCGAACTCGAAGATGAGCGATTTGACCGTCGATCTAAGAATCTTAACGTCGGTTTGCACTACAGCCATTTCATCGGTTGAGAAAATAGTACCCAGCAGAGTTGCCATCTTTTGTTTCTGTTGGAAATGTGTTTATTGAAAATTTCTTTGAATTGATGAAAATTACAACAGAACAACTCTCAATTACAAAAGAGAGGAGTTTTTGAGACGATCTCCTTTTTGTTTAGTTTCGGGTTCTTCGTGTAGCGATGGAAGGCGGTTCTTCGTTAACCGGTCGATCGAAAGCTTCTCTTTTGGATCTTCTCTTCGAGTCACTGGTGAAGTGCACAACTTCTATCAGTGTTTGAATTTTCAAGAGATTTTGTAACTTGTACTCAGCAAGTTTTAAGAAAGAGTTGAACTCTCTAGGCTTTAAGATCTTCAAAGGCTAAACTTTCCTCTTGGAATCTCCTCAATTGGAATTTGAAGTTCTCCAAGTTGAGGTCTGATTAGTCTCTAAATTTGCATATTTCATACCACATCTTCACATTTATTTAATATTAAATTCTGCTAATAATACCTCTCTTGCATGTTCCTAGGTCCATAGCATGAATGAAGAAGACCCAAAATCACCATTTAATTGGTGATTAAAAGCCTACAAATATAGCCATTGACTTTGGAGGGCTGTTTCGTCAAAACCAGGGGCCCAAATCTGAAACCAGCAAGTACAGCCGTCAGGGGGATATCCGGGAAGCACGCAGCAGGCGGCGCTGCGCGTGCTTCCCAAGCATTACCGCGTTTCCACGGCAATCTTGCGGAGCCGCGCGCTGAGATTCGACGCGCGGCTCCATACAGGTCTCCTGGTGCCCCATTTTTCCTATAAAGCCCTGGGATTTCCAGAGCATAGGGGAGAGGAGTTTTGAAGTGTTTTTAGGTTAGTTTTTAGGGTTTTTCTCTTGTTGTAGTTTAAAGTAGTTTAGTTTAGTTCTTTTTCTTCTTCCTCCTTTGTATTTTCTATTTCTTGTAGATCTTCTAATAGGAAAGAGAGTGATACATGGTTGGAAAGTAAGAGTGCTTGTAATAGAAGGTGACAAGCTATGAAAGGTTCTCTCTTACCTCTCTTTGTTTTCTTCTCTCTAACTCCTTTTATATGTTTAGCTAATTTTTTCTCAGGCAACTAACTACTAACCACTAACTTGCTAACTTCTTACTTGATAATTCACATGAATCTAATAGCCTCTACTTGGCCTTACTCTTGCAAGATCCATTGATGGCTCATGATGATGGATCTAACACTCTGACATCCTAACTCTCTAACAAGCTAACATTACTTTACTCCATGCTTACTTTTATTTAGTTTTGATGGTTTAAGTGTAGCTTGCACTTGTTATGTTGAGTTTTGATGTGAAAGTTATCATATGGGTTATGCTTTGAAATGCTCTTTAACCAAGGACTAGTGATGGCCAAGGATACATGTGAGGCAACTATCACTAAGAGGTTATCATGGTTAGTGGAACCATTAGTAGTTAGTAGCCATGGGTTTTCTTTCTCTTTTAGTTTATTTAGATATATTTTAAAAATCATTTCTTCTATGTTTCTCACTTCTTTGTGTTTCATCGTACTTCTCTTTCATTGTTTGTTTTCTTTTCTTTTCATTCTTTAAAATATTGAAGAACTTTTAACACACACGTGAACATATCGGTAAAGCTTCTATCGCCTCCCGTCCTTGTAGATTCGATCTTTTAGCCTCTATGCTATAACGGAAGTATCGAGGAAGCCAAAGCACACACTTTTAACTCTTGATTTCACGCATACACTTTTCGTACGCGATTTTTTCCCGATCAAATTTTGGCGCCGTTGCCAGGGATAGGAACGGTTTGATTTCACATTTTTGTTAACTTTTCTTCTTGTTTTTTGATATGCAGGTTAAAGTTTTAGCATTACAGAAGTCTATACTCACTTTTGTGTGGTTGGGTAAATTCTTATTTATTCTTATATTCTACTGCTAATTTTTGTTTATATTACCTGTGCATTGTAATAATGTTAAGCACTAAAATACTGAAATTGGATGTTTTAAAATGGTTTAGACATTTGCATCTAAGGACGTGTCGATTTCAATTCCAATACACTGTATTTTGTTCTTATGTTGTTGTGATCTTGACGGAGGTGTACATATTGCATTGCATATAGTTAGGATAAACACGTGAGTGATTTACTCTCTTTGTGTGTTTATTCTTATCTATATTGTACACTTGCACGAATTGAACTTAAGGGCCAAACACAACATAAGGTGGGGAAGTCATTACCCTTCCTTAACCCAAAAATCACCTCCCCACTCACACAACCCGAGGCTTAATAAAATTTGCTAGATGTTAGCCCCTAAGGACATCTCGGACTCATTTAGGAGATTGACCTAAGGAGGAAGTTATTAGAAGTTAACTCTTGTCAAATCGGTGTCTAAGATTGGGGATTGAGAGGAGAAACCTCGAAGAACAGTGGTTTGGCATAATTAGGCCCGTTGCTCCGGCACGGATACCTCCCACTGATCTTGCCCCTACCTGGCCGATTAACTCGTGGTCAAATTCTGACAATATACCCCCCGTAGACAGTCTAACCAGTTAGGAGTTGTTTAGGTCTAAGTCAACCCTAGCATAGCCTTGTTTTCTTTTTCTTTATCTTTGTTTATTCGTTTATTTGTTTTCTTTTTTTGTATATTGTGAAATGGATTTTAATAACAATAATTCTTTCAATCATAATATGAATCCATATTTCACCCCGACCTCATTTGACTCGGATAACTCCAACTCGACTATGTACAATATTAACCAACCATATATGCTGAGTTAGGATTATCCAACTCAATATGTCCCATATTCCCAATCCTATGACTATAATTTTCAAAATATTTTCCACTCTTCACAGAGTTTATGGGGATTCACCTCCCCCGAGTCAAATTTTCAACTACATTGTTCACAATTTTAACAATATTCATTCCCCGATTCTGCTTCATATCCTCCTTTTCCTGAACCATCAATCGAAGAAAATCATCATTACAAAGGACTTTGAAAGAAGCGATAGAGGCCCAAAAACAATTCGAAAACATGATGGCATCATCATATCCACCAAAATTTCAAAATTCATATAATTCTTTTCCAGAACCAATCAAAGAAAAATCATTGTGGAAAAAAACTATGAAATTCGTGCAAGAGACCAAGCGAATAATACAAAATATGAATAAGTTTTCATGTCCATCAGATGTTCATATGACTCAAGAATCATGTCATTTTGGAAATCCAGCTTCAATTTCATCATACCAACCTGAGCTTGACCAACATCAAATTCTTGATAGTTTAACAAGTTATCCAATTCCTGAAATTGAACTTGAAGATGAATGTGAACGTGAGCTTCAATTTAGCGATTCGAGTCCAATCCTTGAATCAATATCGACTCCTATAGTGTTACCTAAACTAATAAACGTATTTGAGCCAGTTTTAATTCCCATGATTCCTGAACTTGAATCGATCATTTCACCCATTCATATTCCTTCCGTGGACGAAAATCAAGATTCAATTTCATTACATCCATTTGAACTTGCCCAAAATTTTGAAAACCAGCTTGACATTTTGGCAAGTTATCCTTTTTTCAAAATTGAACTTGAGCTTGAAAGTGATCCTGAATCTCAAGTTGGTGATTCTATTTTACTTTTTGATTCAATAACGCTTCTGGTATCTTTACCAGATTTTTTTCTCTATTCCGGAGTCAACATTGAATCCTGTACCAGTACACTGTGAAATTGAATCGCCAATATCTTATGATCACACTTCATTGATGGGGAAAGTGTGTGAGCATCAATTCTTGGGTTTGGACCCTATTTTTGAACCAATTTCGACTCCTCCTTTTGAATCTCGACTTGATCTGAGTCAAATTCCTGAGTCGGTATCGATTTTTTTCCTATTCTATTTGAGTCTAATTCAATCATTTTCCAAAAATCACACTTCATTGTTGGACAAGAATGTTGAAGAAAATGACTCAATAATTATTTTTGAAAATTGAAAATTGGAGGGGGTAACTTTTTCAATAAGATCATACAGTTCTCCAACATTTTACTGGGTCGTATTAGAGAGGTCACTAGTAGATTTCTGCAAGATCCATAATTTTTTAATTGGGTAGCAATGCTTGGCCCAGTCAGACCACCACCGGAGCCACCATCATGAGATAATTTTCCTTCCCTCTCCATTTGTTTCATGTATATACACATTCACGATGCATTGAGGACAATGCATGAGATAAGTGTGGGGGAGGGTTTACTAACGTAGGTTAGTTTTAAATTT
This sequence comes from Agave tequilana, assembly GCA_038442645.1. Taxonomy (NCBI): domain Eukaryota; kingdom Viridiplantae; phylum Streptophyta; class Magnoliopsida; order Asparagales; family Asparagaceae; genus Agave; species Agave tequilana. Next base: position 108,187 of record JAVJIF010011455.1, read on the forward strand.
CTTTCTTTTACACTTCTTTTTAGGAACTTTTAAAATTTTCTTTTGTATAAAAACTCTTTTCTTTTCTTTTTACAAAACTATTTGAAATAAGAAAAATAGTTTTGATTTATTTTTAAGAAAATTAAGATTATCTTAGGAATTAGGAAGACCTAAAATTATGAATTTTTAAACCAAGTCAAAATAATAGATCTTATTTAAATTTTAGGATAAGAAAGTAAGATTGAAAAGATAATTTAATCTTGAATGTTTTGCCTTAGATTTATGCACTTCACACTTACACAATTTTTAGAATTGAAACAAAGACTGAAAATGCCATTAAAAATGCTATAAAAAATATATTAAAAATGATGATAAAACCACTTATTGAAGTTAGGTAATTATGCCTCAAGAAGCATGATTATTCACGCTTAAAATGGTGGACAAAAATAAAATAATCCCTTTTTGTTTTGTGGCCTTATTTACTGGAGTCCTTAAGTCCGAGGGATGTTTTCTCATCTAGTGCCCTAAAATTATCTGGTTTGGGAGTCACCGGCTAAAGGCTCACTACCCGGGTAAGTTAGAAAGCCTAAGAAAACTAAGGGAAGAAAAAAAGAAAAATATTAAATAAATGGCATGAAAGTTAGAGTCGATATCCCAAAAATCTTCACTGTTCACAAAGTGCATATTTTTCTAAGAGTTTTATGAAAGATCAAATAATCAATTCAATTTAAAATTTTACATTTAATTTATAACAAGATTTTCTATTTCGACTTAGTTTAAGGAAGAATAATTTCTGGTTAACCTCTGACCTTGGAACACTTATATTTTCGCAAAAATACTTCAACACTTCTCAATATTTCAAAATGTGTTTCCAAAAATACTTTCAATTGATTTCTTTTGTTATGGATTTTGTGGGTCTAATCCGCTGAAAACTCTCAGGAGATAAAACTCCTCCTCTAGGAGCAACCTAGAGGTTTAACGGCTTGTTGTACATGTTCAGTGCAATCGCGTCACCTGCGAAAGTGGTGTAATAATTTATTTAGTTTTTTGTTTTGCTCGGGACGAGCAAAAGATAAGTGTGGGGGTGTGATTAGTCTCTAAAATTGTATATTTCATACCACATCTTTACATTTATTTAATATTAAATTCTGCTAATAATACCTCTCTTGTATGTTTCCAGGTCCATGGCATGAAATGAATTAGAACACCCTAAATCACCATTTAATTGGTGATTAAAAGCCTACAAATATAGTCCTTGACTTTGGAGAGCTGTTTCGGCAAAACCAGGGGCCCAAATAAAAAACCCAGCGAGTACAGCCGTCAGGGGACATCCGGGAAGCGCGCAGCAGGCGGCGCTGCGCGCGCATCCGAAGCATTGCCGCGAAAACGCGGCAATTGCCGCGTTTCCGCGGAAATCTTGTGGAGCCACGCTCTGAGATTCGACGCGCGGCTCCGTACAGGTCTCCTGGTGCCCCATTTTTCCTATAAAAGCCCTAGGATTTCCAGAGCACAGGGGAGAGGAGTTTTGAAGTGTTTTTAGGTTAGTTTTTAGGATTTTTCCCTATAATTTTGGGTAGTTTAATTTAGTTCTTATTCTTCTTCCTCCTTTGTATTTTTCATTTCTTGTAGATCTTGTAATAGGGGAGAGAGTGATACATGGTTGGAAAGCAAGAGTGCTTGTAATAGAAGGTGACAAACTATGAAAGGTTCTCTCTTTATCACTTTTTGTTTCTTCTCTCTAACTCCTTTTACATGTTTAGCTAATTTTCTCTCATGGCAACTAACTACTAACCACTAACTTACAAGCTTCTTACTTGATAATCCACATGAATTTAATAGCCTCTACTTGGCATTGCTCTTCCAAAAGCCATTGATGGCTCATGATGATGGATCTAACACTCTAACATCCTAACTCTCCAACAAGCTAACATTTTTACTCCATGCTTACTCTTATTTAATTTTGATGGTTTAAGTGTAGCTTGCACTTGTTATGTTGAGTTTTGATGTGAAAGTTATCATATGGGTTATACTTTGAAATGCTCTTGAGCTAAGGACTAGTGATGGCCAAGGATACATTTGAGGCAACTATCACTAAGAGGTTAACATGGTTAGTGGAGCCATTAGTAGTTAGTAGCCATGGGTTTTCTTTCTTTTTTTCCCTTTGTTTTAGATATATTTCAGAAACCACAAATATCATTTCTTCTATGTTTCCCACTTCTTTGTGTTTCACCGTACTTCTCTTTTCATTCTTTGTTTTCTTTTCTTTTCATTCTTTAAAACGTTGAAGAATTTTTAACACACACGTGAACATACCGGTAAAGCTTCTATCGCCTCCCGTCCTTGTGGATTCGACCTGTTTAGCCTGTATGCTATAACGGAAGTATCGATGAAGCCAAAACACACACTTTTAACTCTTGATTTCAAACATACACTTTTCGTGCGCGGTTTTCCCCTGATCAAGGTCCCTTTCTTCTTTTCCTCCTCCCCTCCTTTTTGTTCTCATAGCTTCATAGCTATTTATAGGGGGGTTCTTATAGGTAGAGTTGTCCCCTAAAATTCCTCCGCAATAGGTATTAATAGCTTCATTACATGGGTGTTAATTGACCCAGTATTGGCTGGCAGTTATAACAGAAATGCGACCCTCTCTGTTCTACTATGAAAACATGGAACTCACAGGCTCGCGTTTGAATTGAGATGAAGAATTGGCTAAAGTCCACGTTTGAGTTGATACGCGGAGCTAGTTGAGGTCTGCGTTTGAGTTGGAATGCGGAGATGGCTGAGGTCCGCGTTTGAAGTTGAAAGCGTGAGGCCCGCATTTTGTATTGAAACACGACCTTCGCATTGGAATGAGGTTCGCATCTAAGTACTTGTCTTCAGTAATTTTTAGACAGCCTACAGTAATCGGATGTTTGATTTTGGATTGTGGTTGGAATTTTGTTTCAAGGTGAGGTATTTGGTGTGCAATGCCATAAATTGCAGAATTTACAAGCTTATATTAATTTCTCGGCTCAATTTCACAGCTAAAAGATCACTGCAACCTGATCGCGAACCATAGGTCTAAGGGATTCAAATCAACATCACCAGCGAGGTCCATGTGGCGAGAATAGAGAGCTCGAGAGAGAGGGGGAAGATGAAGAGCTCGAGATGGGCAACGATAAGCGAGGAGAGAGGGGAAGATGGAAAGTTTGAGAGAGTGGGGGTAGGTCTTTGCTGTTGTTGGCGTTGAGATAGAGGATGTCTCGGGAGGGACAGAAAGAAGGAGAGAGTCGGAGGCGTTACGATCTGAGAGGGAGAGGGTGGCATCGCGATCTGAGAAAGGAAGAATCAGCGACAGATCTGAGAGAGATGAGAGAGAGATCTGATGTATTAAGTGGTTTTTTTTGTTGTAAAAGTGATTACATCAGCCTAGATGTATTAAGTGGGAGGGTTGTGCGAAAAAAACCCAGATCTCATCTCAGCCCCGATTTGGGGCTGAGATCACACCACATCAGCGCTAGCTGAGAGAGCCCCTTAGCTGGCGGTTGAGGTACATTTTTCTCATATACATATATATATAGAGAGAGATAGACTTGTGTCCTTCCAAAAGGATTTGAGGTCGAATCCTTCCCACTCAAATACCAAGATCTGACGTTTGAATACAAGATCCACTCCGTTGAAGTTGATCTATATTATCTTAAGTATCTATAAACTATATATCAAGTGTTTTGAATACCTTTTGCCATGCATCAAGTAGGGGAAAAACAGACGGCCTAAATAATGAGTTGGTTAGTTTAACGGTGTAGAACATTTAAAACCTAACAAAAATTGGTTTGTAGAGGTTTTTAAATGTTTAGATCATAATCAATTGGCCAGATCGAGAATTTGTACGTCAAAGACATTGATCAAACCAACTCACTACCTTCGGTCATCCATTTTGCGCCACTTGATAGATGGGCAAAAAGTATTCAAAATACTTGATTTTTGGATTATAGATACGTGAAATATATAGAGCAACTTCAATGGAGTGGATCTTGTATCCGAATGTCGGAGGGTTTTATTTGAATTGAAAGACTTCGGACTCAAATTCTTTTGGAAGGACACAAGTCTATTTCTCTCTCCATATATATATATATATATATATATATATATATATATATATATATATATATATATATATATATATATATATATATATATATATATATATAGGGAGCTGATCCTCTAAGAACGGTTCTCACGGATTTCTGTGAGAACTTTCACGTGGGTCGTCGGATCTGATAGATCAAATCAAATAAAACTAGATCTCTATCATATCCGACGGCCCACGTGAAAGTTCTCACATGAATTCGTGAGAACCGTTCTTAGGGGATCAACTCACTATATATATATATATATATATATATATATATATATATATATATATATATATATATATATATATATATATATATATATATATATATATATAAATTGACTGTTCCCGTGCTATTTATGATTACAAACAGATATGAATAAAAATCTGTGAAATCACTTTTTTTTTTATTATGTATCAAGTTGTTTCAAGGAAACTTTGTTGATAAAAAATCAAAAATAGATCACTGTATCAATTTAGAAATCAGCCTGATTGAAGAAACTTATCAAGTTTGATTACCAATTCATAATTAAAGTTTTAACATAAATAAGTTGCAATATTGAATCCTAGTCTAGTAACCCAAAAATTAGTATTGTTTAAAAACTGAAAAAAAAAAATGACACGACCGGTTTTCTGTGTGGAGCGGGTCGCGCGGTGTACAACTCATTGCCGCTCGTTTCTAATATGGGCCCCGCATAAGGTAGGACCTACAGGTAACTTAGCGTGTGCGACGGTGGGTGTATTGGAACTGGGTGTCTCTAGTCGATTCTGTCGGGCGCTCCATTTCGCTTATATAACACCAGCCTTCGTATCTCTCGATCATAGACTCTGAACTTTAGGGTCTGTTTTTCTCGTCGCCTCACTTTTATTTTATTTATTTTCTATTTATTAATTTTTTTTTTTACTCCGTCTTTTGAGCTCTGAAATTCTCAATAACTATTTCTTACGTCTCTGGTCATTATTTTTCAATTGATTTTCCTTGATATCATTGGATCGTACTTTGTGAATTCTAAGATCAATTAACTTACGATTTTTTTGCAAGAAATAGAGCCGATTGAGAGGATGAAGCTCGGTTCAAGCACATAAGGGGGCGAGATTTCCGAGTGAGTTTTTATTAAAAATAACACAAGTGCATCTTTTTATTGTGTTCAATGTGAAGATAAATTTGCATAATGCTGCATGCAAACAAGATCATAATTGGAAGCTCATAAAATTGAGAAAGTTATGTATAGATCTATGAAGAAAATATATTTGCTATTTTTTTTATTTATTGAATTTTGTGTGCTGTTAGATTGCTGCTTGAAATTGTTCCTGTTATATTCCTTTGATTTCGTAGGACATCAAGAACTTCCATGCTGTGATTATACAGTGTAGAAGTAGATACGATAGATGAATGATTGGCTAAAATATTGTAATGCTAAACAATTTTTTTTTCCTTCTATTTGTTGATGTTTGTTAAATGCCATGTTCTCGATGGTTGTAGATGTATATCGATTTTAAAATGTAAATTTTGCAGTTAACTTGGAAACTTATCCAAAAGTAATATCTTTTAGGGCATACTTGCAAATGGTTTTCCAAACAATGTCGTACTAAACAAAAGTAACAATGCCAATGCCCCTGTCAGTGTGAGTGAATATCAGGACATCATAGTCGTCTTCAATTCAATAGAAAAGGAAACTAAGATTTAGAAAAAGAAATAGGCAGGAAAAATTAGAGTTTGAAGAAAAAAATAAGAATTGGATAAATATGGATTTCACATTCCTTGAAGACAATCAGGCTTCAAAACCCTTATATCAACCTCAAGATCACAAGATTTCAAGAAATTTAACTCAAAATTTTTATTCATTCATTCAATAATCTAACAAGAGAGGTCTTGAGGGCTATTTATAGGCTTTACAAAAGTCTAGTCTCAGAACATAACCGATGTGGTACTAAATTCTCAAATAAAATAAAGCAATTAAATTCAAATAAACTAAAACATAATATTAAACTAGCAAATGAAATGATGTCCTCATCATTTCCCCCGATGTGGAAAAAACTCGACCTTGCCGAGTGTGAGCTCCACCTACGAAGCATCTCAATCGGGCTATAGTGATGGTCGGAGAACCGTCAATCATGAATCAAGTCTGAACCAAGGTGGTGCAAATCAGACTGACCTCCGCGACGGATCAGCTGCGATAAATAATAAATCTGGGAAGACACATGTAGCAAACATAGTCGAATCCCTCCACTGAAAATCTAACTGATACCAGGGTCCCATGAAAAATTCAACCTATCAGTAATGGAAGTAATCATCCTTAGTACTCTAATAGGACATGTATGTCAAGGATGCAACTGACTCACAGTTTCGAGAGGAACCTCTCAGAGTGAATCATAACATTCACCACATTTTTAACTGCAAATTTCTACAAGATACTATGTGCAACAAATTAGTAGTCTTTATAGCAAATTATTATTTTCCTATGAATGTCATAATGTATTTTAGGAAAATGCAATGTAATAAATTCATTAGGTAAAACTTCTAAAGACAGGACAAAAAGATATGTAGGGTTTCCAAGGAGGACATGCATCGGATATCACTAGCGTTACAACATCACTATAACCAACATAAATATGACTAAAATTAGGAAATAACTCCAAACATTCACTAAAAAACGTACTAGGAGAACTTGATGAACCTTAATAAAGAATTTCGTTCTCACTAGAAGAGAAAAAGTTAGGAGCAACCACACAACCACAACCGGCATGAGAGAGCTCAGATTTCTTATTGGATGTAACGACGCTAATATCAACTATCTCATGCTCAATTTTTTTCTATCATATGTATGGCAAGTGAGTACTTAACAACCTGCACAGACATGGTAGACTCCACTAATACATCAGAATCATTACTGTCAACCTCTAAATATCGATATCATCTTGTATGAATATACTAGACAACTAATGTATCCTGCAGGTCACTAATACTCTCCTCATAAATATGGATCTCATCAAGTATGGGTGTAATAGACTTTACTAAATCATCAACGACATCATTAGTAACCTCAGATGGAATATGGATATCCTCAAAAATCCTTGAATTATCAATGTCATTAATTTATACATTACCAGCATATTGGTTCTTCAAGGGAACTGGTAATCATAATATTCAAATTCTTCATACTTAGAATACTTGATCAAGGGGTACTCGAAGCATAGTGTCCATATCCCTCACATGTAGAACACCGCTCTTCGATTTTAAAAGTGGACAACTCTGGCTTTAAAGCCAAAAGAAACATTTTTGACAGACTTCATGACATGTATCATCAGCTCTCTTTTGAAATCAGGTCTCAATCTGTTATAAAACATATATATAATAGGAAGATGATCTATCTCAAAGCCACATTTAAATACAAGCTCCGTAAATTTAAGCTTATAATCGATAAGAGACAAGTCTCCCTGACGTAAATAAAATAACTCTTTAAAAACTCGAGACCTAGAGAGAATAAATTTTTTCTTATGCTTTCCCTTCATTTCATTTCATGTCTCTGTAGGTCTGGAGTGTGTTCTCTCTTGTAATCTTTCTATGATAGTCCAATAATTTAGACCTACAAATTTTAATTTACATGTAGCAAACTGGATTCTACACGCATCGAAAAGTTCATATAAGTCAAAATAATAGTCCAGATGTACTATCCAATCATAAAATTTGCTTGAATCATATGTACCATAAAAATCAAGAGGCGCTACACTGCTTTTTTGTTAGACTTTATCTCTCCTAATAACATGCCAATCATTACTCTCTCTAATGCGATGTTGTGATTCTGTATATCGTGACTCACGCTAATTATAATAATTACTCTTTAGTGCGATACTGTGACGTGTTTCTTGACTTACGCCAATCATAATTACACTCTCTAGTGTATTGTTGTGAATCCATGTTCCGTGACTCTAAGGGATGCCACCAAAATCTCATGCTAAACTTAGACATATCTACGATTTAAACTAGGACGGATATAATGCAACAGAATACATACAAGCGGAGGATTATGCAAACTTTTTAGAATCAAACACAACTAATGCATACACTAAACGATGAAAACTGTAATCCCACAAGGCTCATCTCTATATGCAAGTGAATGTAATCCTAAATGATGTTAAGCAACCGACAAATGAAATCACAATAAACATTAACTATTATGCATAATATACTACAAATAAATGCACAACCAATAACCTTTGCAAGAAATAAACAATTGAAAAAAATTAGATCAAATTACAATATCACCAAGGAGATGAGTAGTTCACGTTTAAGAATAAGTTTTGTAAGAGTCTTTAGATGATTCTCCATAACTAATAACAGAAAATCTTGCATGGAAGCTCTAAAATAGTGGATGGGAATGATCAACGAAGAATGGCTCAAAAACAGCTCAAATTGGGCTTGAAGGAGGCTCAAAATGATTTCTTAATCAATCTGTTGAGTTGGATCTGCCAGGCCTGAGTCAGAATTGAGTTAACTCGGCACTGCTCACTGAGTCAACTCGAATCTAAGTCGTTGGGTCGGGTCGGATCTGGGGTTGCAAGCGAAGCTAGTCGGTTCAGAGTGCTTGCGGGTTGGATTGAAATGAATCAGATTGATCTTTTAATTGAAGTGGTTCTAGGTCAGAACTGCAAAGTCCGCAAATCGGGTGGAGATGACTTGAATAGGTTATGTTTTCTTATAAACCCAGAGTGATTCAGCCTGATCTCTTCAATGACATCAGCTAGGGAAGAAGAGAGAGCAGTGATAGACGACAGCTGCGGAAGCTGGAGGCGTGGGCAAAGAGGGCGGTGGCAGGTATCAGGATCTACAGAGAGTGGCAACTATCGATCGAGGAACAAATGAGAGATCAAGATCGCGATTTCAAGTTTGACGTGGTCACGAGGTCGTAGTGTCAACTGTCATATATTGAAGATGAAGATGAAGTTGGCATTGAAGGTTGGTGCGGAGGAAGGAGGCAGTGGCAGAGGGTTAATGACAATGATGAGGAGAGACAAACGAGCAGTCGGGAGAAGATGCTATCCGGTCGAATGGCAAGAGGGAGAGGCGGTGATGAGATCAGGATGTCTTCGATCTTGTCATCGTGGTGGTAGCATGGGGTTGGCGAGGTTGATTGTGGGAGTTGGTGGTGATCTCGGGAGAAGATGATGGCAATGGTGAAGATGAAGATTGGAGATGAAGTTGAAGATGATTGGTAAATTAACGACGATAATCGTAACACCCTGATCCGGAGAGTACGGAGACGCCACTGCGACATATATACGTAGGTCAGAAATACCTTCACATATATACGCTAAGCATCAATACAGATAAGAATCAAAATTCAGAAATATGTAGTGCATTATACATTCCAACATATGAGTACAATTACAAAGTTATCAAAAAATGTGATATAATATTACAATAATATCACATCATAGATAGGCACAAATGCGAGAATACAAAGAGATATACAAGTATGAACAGTACAAATGGCGCTCATAAGTCACAAGGGAAAACTCGATAGCCGAGCAAGGGGCCTAGAAGGATGAGCTTTAGACGGCCTGCCGATAATCCATGCTTCTGCTGCGCTACTCTGATTAGCAATCGAGAGAATCCACAAGCTTCAGGCTTTGAGATCTGGACATGAGAATCCAGGGGACTCAGAACTCCCCAACAAGTGGTGATGTGAATACCAAGTGTCATGTAAAAATAAGCACACATGTATCGATAAATCTAAATCATAAACATGTATTGAAAACTGTGTCATGAGTATAAGCACACATTAATAGGAATGAGACATCAAGTGATGAGATAAACTGATGTGATAAAACCAGTTGTACAGGCTCAGTAGATAGATCTGTGAGATTGATACCTCCAAGGGATAATCCAAACAATAAAACCCTCATCTATATATCATATACCTCATGTCTCCATCAATTGAGTACGCACAACCTGAGTTATCCACAATAACAGTTAAAATAAAATAGTAGGAATCATCAGGAATTATACAGTAACCAAGTATCTGTATAAATCAAGAATGAACAAGTCATGAAGTCAGTATAGTAATACCCAGGTGATAATCATGAAACAAAATAGAAAATTCAAAGTAAAACTCGATGGAAGCAAATATGGCAAAGCCAACAGTATAATCCAGTTACATGAAAGACCATGAGTTATTATCTTGGTGTCTTATTATTATTACTCATCCGACCTATATATATCTAGGTATGTGATCCTGGTATACATCTTAATACACATACATCCATATATAAGTAAGTCGAGGTTGGTTATTGGAAGCTGATAAAGAACTGACAGCTCGTACTTATAGTTGTTCCCGACCGCCCAGGAAATAGCCAATGGGGGCCTGAAATCTCCTTATCACGCAATCTTCTGGGTGCCTAAAAGCACCCTAACACGAATCATCAGTTTAGTATTTCCACCACTATAAGTAAGGCATCATACCAGCATTCATCACTTCCTCCCATTCCCAGTGTAGATTGTCCTTTTTATAACTTATTAAACATAATTATCAGATTACGAGAATGAGCAGGAACATAATTAATCATAACATGAGTACATAACAAGCATAATAGGATTAAATAATAAGCATAATAGGAGTACATAATAATGGGAGCACATAACAAGAGATCAGGTACTACATTCTCGTAATGTGATAATCATGAGTAGAGAGTTAAACATGACAGGTATCAGGTTTAACATAACAATAACAAGTGATCAGGCAGGTAAAAGGTGATAAGTGATATTAAAATAGGGGCAGGTGTTAGTATGCAAGAGTCAGGTGATAACAGGCAAGTGATAGCATAACAGTTGCAGGTGTCAAGTAGTAGCTGAAAATACACCTAGAGGGGGGTGAATAGGTGCATAGCTAATCTAATGACAAATGATGCAGAATTAAAAACTAAATGCAATACACTATATATAACCAAAGAGTGAAGCTAAATTTTCGGTGAAGGGATCTGGACTAACTCCTTTTGATTCCTCTAAATAAGAGTAGAGGTGCTATTTGAAGCGCTCTTGGTTCAACACAAGTATGGGCACACACAAACAATCCAAGCATACATGTATGATATGAACAATATGAAACAATGCAAGGTATAAAAGAGAGAGAGAATTTAGAGATAGTGGATTAATCACAAACACTGAGATATGTTCCGAGATTCGAGCTACTACTCTACGTCCCCGCCTTCACACAGAAGGATTTCCACTATATATCCACACAAGACTTCTCACACAAGGAACCTGAAATCACCTAGAGGGGGTGAATAGGTGACTAACTAATCTAATGATGAATTAATGCAGAATTAAAACTATTTATGCAAATTCAAAACTATTTGCTAAACACACCAAGTATAACACAAGAACGTAGCAGAATTTCCGGTGAAAAGCTCTGGACTATCTCCTTAAGATTCCTCTAGATAAGAGTTAAGGTGCCGCTATGACTCTCTTGGTTGAATACAAGTGTGAGCAAACAATCCAAAGCAAATATCAATTTAAGCGCAATGTATATCAAGCGTACAAATAGATGAGCAATGTAAGTAAGCAAGATATAAACAAAAGTGAGAGATAGAGAGAAAGCAATCGCAAACACGGGAGATTTGTTTTAAGGTTCGAGCACCCTTGCTCTACGTCCCCGCCTTCAACACTATGAAGGATTTTCACTAAAAAACTGATCCCACTGGATCACGCGGTGCCGCAACACCTACAACTTGTTCACACTAGAACTCCTTGGACTCACTAGTCCCTTTCTTATTCCCGCAAGAACTACACACTGCAAGTATACTAGCTTGCCGAGACCGCACCTTTATACCGAGCTCTCACTAGAACTCGAAATAACGCAAACCCGCAAGTCCGCCTCCTCAAACACAAAGAATGAACAGTTGGTGATCTAAACACTTTGATCACCAAAAAGCACTCTCACAACAACTCTCCTATAGGATGAATATAGTAATGGAAAGCTCAAGTATGTGTGAGAAAAATAAGGATTGATTTGGTGGTGAAAAACTCAAGAAATCAACTTTTGAAAATTCTTGATAAACTCTCCTTTTGATTTGGAAATATTGGCTCTAAAACATGTGGAGAAAACCACTGAGCTAGGTAAGAAAAATTAGCCCAAAAACTCTATTGAAATCTTATCGAAAACAGTCCAAAGGAAGCCCCTTTTTTAGGCTTCCAAAATATGGCCGTTAGAGGCCAGATCAGCAGCTGACACTGCTGTCGGTCAACCGCCCGGTCGACCGGCCAACGATCAGATTTCTTACCGTTGTGCCAGCGGTCGACCGGCTGGTCGACCGTAAACTGGCAAATGACCCAGCGGTCGACCGCCCGGTCGACCGGGCCATTTCCAGAGAGCAGAGGCTTTCTGGCGGTCGACCAGCCCTTGGCTGTGCACGTTTGTGCACATAGGTCAACCGCCCAATCGATCGACTTCTGGCTCGGTCGACCGGCTGGTAGACCGGCAGAAGACCAATCCAACTATTTTTAGGGATTTAAAATATGGTCTTTTTACCTTCAATAAAATCCCATAAATTCTCATAAATTCTACAAAAATACGTTCATTGATATACTTTGAAATACAAACATGTTTGAGTAAAAATCAAAAATGTTACAAACATTTTGAATTATTTTTGTAATATAGAAGTTTTGCCTTAAACAAAAACCTGTATTTTTCAAAAACAATTTTTTCAAAACTTCTCCAAATACAAAAATAAGATATTCTAAACACTTTTGAATCTTGGTGTGTATGGATATGATCCACTACACATATATGATGAAATATCTATTTTTAGACAATAAGTTCTAAATTAAGTTTTGATAAAAGACATGTATATTTTGAATCTTAAAAACCAAACCGGTATTTTCAAAACGAAAACTCTTTTATGAAAACACATATAAATCTTGTGTGTGAGTGTATATGAAATTGAGCAATCCACTAACTAATCCATCCTTTACATTTTATGTAAAAATAAAATCTTAACACTTACAAACATGACACAAGTCTTCTTAGAAATCTTCTCTTGAAGGTCTTCTTCTCCTTCTTGACTTGGTCCAAATTTTGATTCAATAAAGTAGACTCCTCTTGAGTACTTGATGCAATCTTGATCCACGAGCTCTTGAATCAATGCGTGCTAGCTCCAAAACTTTAACTTTAAATTCTTTGTTGAAGCTAATCACCAACTAAGATCTTGATCAAATATCTGATACCAATTAAACACAAGATCATTAGTACTATAACTACATGAGTTAATCATCATCATAACTAGAGTAATAGGCCTTTAGGCCAACAAACTCCCCCTTTTTGATTATGATAAAACTCATGGAATTATATATGCATGGATTAAAGTTAAGCTTCATAGAAGCTCCCTCTTAACGCATGAATAACAATAAACAAATGGATATTCAATGAAACGCATAAAACTAAACAAATATATATGCATAAACAAGGTAAGAGAAATATGCATAAACTAAAAATTCTTCTTCCCGAAAACCTTCTCCCCCTTTTGCATAAACTTTCAAAATCTTTCTCCCATTTTTTTGTATAAACATAAATAAATTCAATATATGCATAAACTCAATTTCTTAAATATGCATATATAAACTCAAAATCATTCTCCTCCTTTTATCAATCATCAACAAAGGGGTGAAAAATAAAGCAACAATAAGGATATATATGCGATATACATTCATGAAGAGAAAGACGTTAAGTTAGCTCCCCTGCATACATTCATTACATGAAGAAGGGATAACAAAACTCTAACTCACATAAAACATAATATACAATGCACAAGTGGAGATGTAAAGCTCCCCCTACACACATATATCACATAAAGAAGAGATGTTAAGCTCCTCAATATAAGATACATTCAACATGAATCTATATATAGGAGAGATGTTAAGCTTCCCTTGCATATAGACAATACATATCAAAACATTTTTTTTAAAAAAACTTTAATGATAAAATTTGAATTTTCTTAAATCAAATTTTGAGATACCACTTGTAAGTAAATAAAAATTTTAAGATATCACAAGATTTTTAATACCAATTGAAATTGAAAATTTTGATACCAATTGAAATTGAAACATTTGTAAATTTTGATACCAATGAAAGTAAGATATTTTATATTTTGATACCAATTGAAATATTATCGTAAATTTTGATACCAAATAAAAGGTAAAACATTTTTGATACCAATTGAGATTGAAACCCAATTGAAATTGAAACATATTGATACCAATTGAAGTATATTATAAATTTTGATATCAATTAAAGGGTAAAACATGAAGTATATTTTGATACCAATTGAAATACTAATTGAAAATAATGCATAAGCTTATTAAAATACCAATTGAGATACCAATTGAAATCAAGATTTAAGTCAGACTTAGCACAAACATAATTTGTGCTTTAAATATGTAAGGATATTGAAAATCAAGCACAATCAAATCATATATATGTATGAAAATGAAAATACCAATTGAAATTGATATTATTTGAAATTTGAAGCATACATATATAGTAAACAAATATGAGTATACAAAAATGAAATTTCATGAAGTTCATGTGTATAACTCATACCTAACCACCCTATTCATGCACATGATAAAAGATTTTTAATTTGAGCATATAAGGCATGGTCGCCCATCCATCCGCCCTTGGATGGTAGGGGTTTTCAAAAAATAATAAGAGTTTGAAAATATTTTACATAATTTGAAAACTCTACCCATTGAAGAATAAATAACTAATTTAAAGTAATTTTTTTTGAAAAATTAGTTAAAGATCCTTCAAATATAAAAACAAAACATATATATCTCATGAATCATACACATACACAAAAGTTGACCTCGAAATCTATAAAGCTCAAAAATGTGCTCATGAAACGAAATCATAAGTAAGTAAAAATAATGTGAGTGTACAAAAGGTATGTGATTAGCATAATGATGAAAAATAGTCAATGAGGCTCAAAATCAACAAGAATTTCTTTTATCAAAAAAACATGTAGATTATAAAAATTTATTTTTCATTTAAGACAAAACTCAAGGTATATGTATGTTTTATCTAAAATTAACAATATACATACAGATTCCAAACACAAAAGAGTCCATAATAGCATTTGCATAAAGGCAAGTGACTCAAGGGTATACATTTATTTTTTAGTTTTGAACAAAAATTACATATACATGAAGCAAACATATATAAGAATATGAAAACAAGTGTAAATGAGGGAATCATCAAAATTAGGTTATACATGTACATGTAATGAGTACAAATGAGCAATGAAGTACAAAGATATAAGAATCAAATGTTGCTCACTACATAGACACAAGTTTTGATGAATACATCTAAACAAGCATTTATCTCATGAAGCATAAACACTAAAAATAAACTTGCTAAAAATCATTAATGTAAAAGCATGTAATAAAATAGGAGTTTAGAGATAGTTACTAAAATCACAAGCACTATACTCTAAGTCTCCAAACATGGTGGTCTTCTCACCAAAACTACCTTGATAGTGATGCATCAATTTGGTGTGTCTATCTAGCCCATGTATCCACTACCATGGCACCAATTCTCTCACGTCATGTGAGAGGCCACATCTGCATCAAATATAAGATGTGAGAATTTTGGTACTCATTTTCTTTTGGGTCTACGAGGGTTAGCATTGTTTGAAACCCAAACATTTTTATTAGCAAAATTAATAGAATTTACCTTATCATAACAAAATTTTGCCAAATGGCCTTTGTGGCCGCAATGTATACACTTGTACACTCTAGAATGCACATGAGATGAATGTGCTCATGATGTACAAAGTATGCATATATATGCCATAGGTGATGTTCATGTACATGTGGAGCTTATTTCTTTGAAACAACGTTTCCAATTTATTATGATTAAATGCATAATTTCTCAAAGTAGACCTCAAACAATCTATTCTATTTTTCAAAAATTTAATCTCATTTATCAATTGTTGCATGAAAAGTATGGTGAGAATGAGAATCAACAATTTTGTTCTTTTTAGAAACATTTTCCTTTTCCTTTGAAACAAATTTTCTTTTTAAAGAGTTATTTTCTTCCAAATCAATTTCCTTTTCTTTTTCCACCAAAATAATCTTATTTTTTAAAGAAGTATTTCCTTCACAAAGATCATTTAATTTAGAAGTCAAGGAAATATTATCTTTTTTCAACATATCATTTTCTTTAGAAATATTTTCCAATTTATTTTGAGAAGAATCTTTTTCTTTTGAAATGGACTCATATTTATTTTTCAATCTTTTATGGTCCTTTTTAAGCATGTCATATTTTTCAAGAAGTTGTCGACAAAATGAAGCAAGATCATCATACGACATGTCAACATCCTCATCAAGCTCGGATTCAGAGTTTATCTCAAGGGGGTTATCCCCTTGGACCATGTAACATAAGTTGGAAGCATCACTTCCATCATTCGAGTCACTCCTCGCATAATATTGTTTTTGTTCGTCAAGGGAGACTATAACGTTCCATACTACAAAAGCTGAATCAAAATTAGTAACCCTAGATAAATATTTATCATTTAGAGTACTTTTTAATGCATGAATGGCTTTTGCATTAGCCTCTAGATGTTTGCCATTTAAACAATATGAATTTTTAATAGTGGCAAAATAAACATGAATACTTAGAGCTTTGAGGTACATTAACATCTTAACCTTTCAAGTTTAGACATTAAGAATATCAAAAGTGGGAAGTGACATGAAATCTATGTATATGTATAAATATTGTGATTAGCCAAAAATAAGGATCTTTAACTCTAGGTTGTTTGACCCAAATCAAGAGCACCAAGCTCTGATACCAATTGAAATCACCTAGAGGGGGGTGAATAGGTGACTAGCTAATCTAATGATGAATTAATGTGAAATTAAAACTATTTATGCAAACTAAAAACTATTATGTTAAACACACCAAGTATTACACTAGAGTGTAGCCGAATTCCCAGTGAAGGGCTCTGGACTATCTCCTCAACATTCCTCTAGATAAGAGTTAAGGTGTCGCTATTGCTCTCTTAGTTGAATACAAGTGTGAGCAAACAATCCCAAGCAAATATCAATTAAGCACAATGTATGTTAAGCATATAAATAGATGAGCAATGTAAGTAAGCAAGATATAAATACAAGCGAGAGATAAAGAGAGAGCAATCGCAAACACAGGAGATTTGTTTCGAGGTTTGAGCACCCTTGCTCTACGTCCCCGCCTTCAACACAATGAAGGATTTCTACTAAAAACCGATCCCACCGGAGCAATTGGTGCTGCAACACCTACAATGAGTTCACATTAGAACTCCTTGGACTCACTAGTCCCTCTCTGTTTCGCACAAGAACTACACACCGCAAGTACACTAGCTTGCCTAGGCCGCATCTCTACACCTAGCTCTCACTAGAACTCGAAACGACGCGAACCTGCAAGTCTGCCTCCTCAAACACAAAGAATGTACACTAGGTGATCTAAACACTTTGATCACCTAAAAGCAACTCTCCTATAGGATGGATATAGCAATGGAAAGCTCAAGTATGTGTGAGAAAAATAAGGATTGATTTGGTGGTGAAAAACTCAAGAAATCACTTTTGAAAAACTCTTGATAAACTCTCCTTTTGATTTGAAAATATTGGCTCTAAAACTTGTGGAGAAAACCACAGAGATAGGTAAGAAAAACTAGCCCAAAAACTCTCTGAAAATCTTGTCTAAAACAGTCCAAGAGAAGCCCCTTTTATAGGCTTCCAAAATATGGTCGTTAGAGGCCAAATCAGTAGGTGACGCTGCCATCGATCGACCGGCCAACGGTCAGATTTCTGACTGTTGTGCCAGCGGTCGATCGGCCGGTCGACCGTAAACTGGCAAATGACCCAGCGGTCGACCGGGCCATTTTCAGAGAGTAGAGGCTCTCTGGCGATCGACCGTGCGGTCGACCGGCCCTTGACTGTGCACGTTTGTGCACATCAGTCGATCGCTCGATCGACCGACTTCTTGCTCGGTCGACCGGCTGGTCAACCGGTAGAAGGCCAGTCCAACTATTTTTAGGGATTTAAAGCATGGTCTTTTTATCTTCAATAAAATCCCATAAATTCTCATAAATTTTACAAAAATAAGTTCATTGATATACATTGAAATACAAACATGTTTGATTAAAAATCAAAACATGTAAGCATTTTGAACTATTTTTGTAATATAGAAATTTTGCTTTAAACGAAAGCCTGTATTTTTCAAAAACGATTTTTTCAAAACCTCTCCAAATACAAAAATAAGATATTCTAAACACTTTTGAAGTTTGATATGTATGGATATGATCTACTACACATATATGATGAAATATCTATATTTTTGATAATAAGCTCTAAATTAAGTTTTGATAAAACACATGTATATTTTGAATATTAAAAATCAAACCGGTATTTTCAAAATGTAAACTCTTTTATGAAAACACATATAAATTTTGTGTGTGAGTGTATATGAAACTTGAGCAATCCACCAACTAATCTATCCTTTACATTTTATCTAAAAATAAAATCTTGACACTTACAAACATGACACAAGTCTTCTTAGAAATCTTCTCTTGAAGGTCTTCTTCTCTTTCTTGACTTGGTCTAAACTTTGATCCAATTAGCTAGACTCCTCTGGAGTACTTGATGCAATCTTGATGTGCGAGCTCTTGAGTCACAACACGTGCTAACTCCAACTTTGACATTAAATCCTTTATTGAAGCTAAACACCAACTAAGATCTTGATTAAATATCTGACACTAATTAAATATAAGATCATTAGTACTATAACTACATGAGTTAATCATCATCATTACTAGAGTGATAGGCCTTTGGGCCAATAGAACCTCCACTGATGATTTGGCAAATACAAACTAGGAGTACACTACTCCTCTCTCCAATAACATAACCTCTACACAAGAGCCTAGGCACAACAACAATTACCTCTACACTTAGAGGGATGGGCACTAAGCCAAATAACAATCACCTCGCACAAGAGGGATAAGACACTATGCCAAACACTACCACAATCACCTCTACACTTAGAGGGATACCAACAACTCAAAACACAATCATCTCTACACTTAGAGGGATAGGCACAAAGCCAAGGCAAATAGAAAGTTACGATCTTGGTGATCTCAAAGACCACAAACAACCTTGGTGATCTCAATAGACCACAAATCAATTTTCTCACAAAAACAAGATCTTATAGATAGGATAGGGATGATAGCTCAAGTGTGAGACTACAGGGTGTTTAGAAAATAAATCATAAAGAGAAATTCTTAGGAAAAATGCTAGAATGAAATAGATATGAAGATCAAAACAATTTCCCCAAAGACTCCCTTTTTCCTTGTCCCTTGAAAACAAAATAAAGATAAATCTTTATAGCCCAAAAACTCTTTAAAATTTGTTGCTAAAATACTTGTAAAGATGGAAATTTCTGCTCTCTAAAAACTTATAGAAAACAGCCCAAGAGATGGGTATTTATAACACACTAAAAAATATAGCCGTTGACTATCTGGAATGCCCAGATTGCCCTTCCGGTCGACCGGCCAATGGTCATTCTTCTGACCGTTGAGACTCCGGTCGACCGCCCGGTCGACCGGGCCAAGCCATCGGTCGACCGGCCAGCACCCGAGAGTGGGGTGCTTTCAATCAGTCGACCGTTGTGGTCGACCGGCCGAGTAGGCTGGCCATGTGTACGTTCTCGTGCGCATCGGTCGACCGGTCCGATCGACCGACCACTGGTCTGGTTGACCGTCCGATCGACCGCCAGTGAAGTCTGGCAGAAATTCTGGGATTCAAAACTTAGGTATTTTAACTGCAATAAAACCTTATAACATCACATAAATTTCACAAAAATAAGTTCTTATAAGATCTTTGAATACAAACATATGTGATCAGAAATCAACACATATTACAAACTATTTGAACTATTTTTGTAATATAGAAATTAGGCTTAAACACAAAATTTGTATTTTCCAAAACTTGGATTTTGAAATGAAAATTCGTTTTCTCCAAAACTTAAATAAATACAAAAACATGATATTGAAACAAACTTGAAGCATATTGTATATGGATAGAATCCAACATACATATACGATATATATCTATGTTTTTAATATGAAACTCAAAACTGGTTAAATTGAAACTAATATATTTAAACTTTTGTGTGTGTGTATGTGAA
The DNA here is from genome assembly GCA_038442645.1 of Agave tequilana. NCBI lineage: Eukaryota > Viridiplantae > Streptophyta > Magnoliopsida > Asparagales > Asparagaceae > Agave > Agave tequilana. The sequence goes on from JAVJIF010011455.1 coordinate 128,488, forward strand.
CTTGAGCGTATCAACACTATCTACCTTTATACAAGATCTAAACATAAACTAAACAAACCGAAGTCTTCTTGTCGATCTTCATCTTCAAGACGACTCGATCCAAACACGATCCAAAGAGCTTGATTCCAACCGAGTGCTAGATGCGATCTTGACGCGCGAGCTTTTGAATCAACACATGTTAGCTCCAAAACTCTTTGTTGAAGCTAATCACCTACTAAGATCTTGATCAAATATCTGAAACTAATTAAACACAAGAATATTAGTACTATAACTACATGAGTTAATCATTATCAAAACTAGAGTGATGGGTCTTTGGGCCAACAATCTCCTCGTTTTTGATGATGATAAAACTCATAGAGTTATATATGCATGGATTAAAGTTAAGCCTCATAGAGGCTCCCCCTTAATTGATGCATAGCAATAAACATGAAGATATTCAATGAAGTGCATAAACTAAACAAAACATATATGCATAAACAACAAATATAAACATGCATATATAAACTCTCCAAATACTTCTCTCCATTTTTGTCAATTCATCTACAAAGGGACGAAAACAAATCAAACAGTAAGGTGTTAAATGCAATATAACATTCATGTAGAGGAGAGACGTAAAGTTAACTCCCCCTGCATATATGCATTTATATAAAAAGAGATGACTAAATCCTAATCACATAAAGCATAACATATAATGTATAAGTGGAGATGTGAAGCTCCCCCTATACACGTGTACCACATACAGAAGAGATGCCAAACTCTTCAATGTGGGATACACTCAACATGAATCTTATATATAGAGAAGACGTTAAACTCCCCTTGCATATAGGCAATATATCAACAAATTTTGATAATACTTAAGTCAAAAATTTTGAAATTTCTTAAAATGAAAATTTTGAAATTTCTTAAGTCAACAAAATAAATTTTGATACCGATGAAATCAAATTGTAGTTGATAAAACAAAGGTTGGTACCACTCAAAAAATTTTTAAAGTACCAATAGATTATACCAATTGAAAAAAAATTTAGATACCAATAAAAAAAAGATACCAATTGAAAATATAGATACCAATAGTAAATGTTGATACCAATTAAAAATGAAACATTGTAAGTTTTTGGTACCAATGAAATATCTTGTAAATTTTTGATACCAATTGAAAGGTAAAATATGAAGTATATTCTGATACTAATTAAAATACCAATGGAAATGATTAGCAATTGAAACACCAATTGAAAATAATGCATACGCTCAAGATACCAATTAACATTAAAAATTAGTCAGGCTTAGCATAAACATAATTTGTATTTTAACAATATAAAGATATTGTAAAGCACAATCAAATCATGTATATGTATGAAAATAAAAATACCTATAGAAATTGATACTATTTGAAATTTGAAGCATACATATATAGAAAACACATATGAGTATACAAAATAGAATTTTTATTAAAATCATGTATATCTCATAGCTACCTCCCCTTTATGCACATGTTTAAATAGATTTTCAATAAGGGTATACAAGGTATAGTCTCCCAACCAAAAGCCCTTAGAAGGTAGAATTTTCAAAAATAAGATTTGAAAATAGTTTAGCTTTTTGAAAATCACTACCAATTGAAGAATAAAGACTAGTTTAAAGATAATTTTTAAAACTAGTACGAAATCCTTCAAGTAAGGAATAAAACATGAATGAATCTATGAAAACATGAAAATCACACAATAATTGACACTCAAAATCTATAAAGCATATATATGCTCATGAAACAAAAATTCATGAGTTAAACATCAAACATAGAGTGTAAAAATTATGCAATAGGCATAATCATGGAGAAAAAAGACATTTAAGCTCATGTGAAATTCCTTTGTAAACATGAAAAATATGAAAATTTAATTTTCATCAAAATAATACCAACTTTAAGGCATATATATGTTTTGTCTAAACTAGAGGTATACATACATATCCCGAACACAAGTGAGTCCATAATAAAATATTGCATAAAAAGTAAGTGACTCTAAGATAGACATGTATATCCAATAGTTTTAACAAAATTACCATATATATGAAGCTAAATACATTTTTATTAAAAACATGTACAAAAATAGGGAATACAAATTAAAATAAAAGAATCATCAGAACTAGGCTATACAAGTATATCTAATAAGTACAAATGAGTAACATAGCATAAACATAAAATAATCAAATGTGGCTCACTAGTTGTACAAGTATAAATACAAGTTTTAATGAAAACTACATCTAAACAAGTAATCAAAATCATAAAGTGCAAAACCATAAACCAATATGACTATTAAGTTAAATGCACATGTTTTAGAACTAGGATATACACAATAGTTAAATTAAAGTGAGAACACAAAAATATAAGTCCATATAAACTTGGGTGTATCTCAAATACTACATATGTATATCACAAGTCTAATTAACATGACATATAACATAATAATCATGAAAAATTAAAACATGCTAAAGATCAATACAATGAAGGCATATAAACTAAATAAGGAGATAGAGATGGTTACCAAAACCATGTGGGCAAATCTCTAGGTCTTCAAACCATGGTGGTTCTTCCATCAAACTTTCCTTGAAAGTGATGCATCCAAAAGTGTCACCATTTAGCTCGGAACGCATCCACCATCAAGGCACCAATGCCTCTCACGTCATGTGAGAGCCCACACCTACATCAAATACAATAGGGATGACTTTTGGTACCCATACCTTCTTATTGGGTCCATAAGGGTTAGCACCTTACCTAACCCAAATAAATTTATTTGCAAAATTTGAATTATTTATTCTATGATAATAAAACTTTGTAAGGTGGTCCTTACGTCCATAATGTGTACAAGTGTACACATGAGCATACATAGTGTCATGTGTGTGAACATGAGAAGCATGTGTATGCTGTGAATGGTGTGTATGAACATGTGGTGCATGTTTCTTGTAAAACATGGATTCCAATTTCTTGTGATCTATAGCACATTGACTCAAAGTGGAGCCCAAACAATCAACACTCTTCTTAACATAGTTATATCATTTTCAACTTTAGAAGAAGAGGTGGAGTAAGCAACATATTTCTTAATAGAAGATAAATCTATAGTAGCATGACAAACATGTGAATTTAAATCATTTTTTAAAGATTTATTTTCCTTTGAAATCAAATCCAATTCTTTTGAAATTGAAGCAATTTTATTTTTCAAAGAATCATTTTCTTTTAAAACTTCAAGTTTTGAAGATAAATTCTCATTTTTCTTCAAAATAATATCACAATCATTTTTATTTTTCAAAACTTTATTTTCCTTTAACGCAAGGTCTAGTTGGGTTTTCAAGGAGTCGTGTTCACTTGAAATCTCATCCCTCTCTTGTAAAATAATGTTAAGTTTACAAGACAAATTCTTATTTTCTTCTTTTATTTTAAGACTTTTCTTTTTCAAAGCTTTGTATTTTTCTAGCAAGTTTTCACATATAATAGATAGTTCTTCATTTAATGCATCGGCATCCATATGATCATCACCTGAAGAACTAGCACTATCATCTAGTTGAGTGTCCGAGTTTACCTCAAGGGAGTCATTCCCTTGGACCATGTAGAAAACTTGTTCAGACTCATCTCCACTAGATTCCTTCTCTATATGTTTCATCGTTTGTAGCACGGGAGAGGTCAAAGTGCTCCACACTGCAAAAGGGGAATCACAATGAGAAACCATAGACAGATAATCTTTGTTAAGAGTACGTCTAAGTGCCTCTAGGGCTCGTCCATTGGCTTCTATATGGTATTACCAAGATAGGATTTCTTGATAGTAGCAAGGAAAATATGCAGTCCTAGGGTTTTAAGGTACATACTCATCTTAAGCTTCCATATATTGATGTTAGAAACATCAAACATGGCAGGGGTCAATGAATCCATGAGAGTATAAACTATATGTGTGCAATGCAAATCTAGATTAGCAAGCCAAGATCTCACTCCTAGGTGGTTAAACCTAATATTAGGAGCGTGGCTCTAATACTAATTGAAAATACACCTATAGGGGAGTGAATAGGTGTATGGCTAATCTAATGATAAATGATGTGGAATTAAAAACTAAATGCAGCACATTATGTGTAACCAAAAAAGTGTATCCGAATTTCCGGTATAGGGCTCTGGACTAACTCCTCTTAATTCCTCTAAATAAGAGTTGAGGTGCTATTTGACGTTCTCTTGGTTCAACCTAAGTATGGGCACACACAAACAATTTCAAGCATATATGTATGATATAGACAATATGAAATAATGCAAGGTATAAAAGAGAGAGAGTTTAGAGATAGTGGATCAATCGCAAACACTGAGATATGTTTCGAAGTTCGAGCCACTGCTCTACATCCCTGCCTTCATACAGAAGGATTTTCACTAAACGTCCACACAGGACTTCCCACACAGGGAACCTCCACTGAAGATTTGACAAATACAAACTAGGAGTACACAACTCCTCTCTCCAACAACACCACCTCTACACAAGAGGTTAGGCATAACAACAATTACCTCTATACTTAGAGGGATGGGCACTAAGCCAAACAACAATCACCTCACATAAGAGGGATAAGGCACTAAGTCAAACACCACCACAATCACCTCTACGCTTAGAGGGATACCAACAACTCAAAACACAATCACCTCTACACTTAGAGGGATAGGTACAAAGCCAAGGCAAAAAGAAAGTTACAGTCTTGGTGATCTCAAAGACCACAAACAATCTTGGTGATCTCAATAAACTACAAACCAATTTTCCCTCAAAACCAAGATCCTATAGATAGGATAGAGATGATAGCTCAAGTATGAAAATAAAAGGTATTTGAAAAACAAGTCACAAGAAAAACTCTTAGGAAGAATACTAGAATGAAATAGATATGAAGATCAAAATAATTTCCCAAAGACTCTCTTTTTCCTTGATTTTCCAACCCTTGAAAACAAAATAAAGATAAATCTTTATAGACCAAAAACTCTTTAAAACTTAGTGCTAAAACACTTGTAAAGATGAGAATTTGTGCTCTCTAAAAACTTGTAGAAAACAACCCAAGAGATGGGTATTTATAACCCTCTCAATAATATAGCCGTTGGCTGTCTGGAATGCCCAGACTGCCCTTCCGGTCGACCGCCAGGTCGACCGGCCAACGGTCATTTTTCTGATCGTTGAGCCTCCGGTCGACCGCCCGGTCGACCGGCCAACGGTCATTTTCTGACCGAACCTCTTGTCGACCGCCCTGTCGACCAGCCAACGGTCATTTTTCTGACCGAGCCTCTTGTCGACCGCCCGATCGACGGCCAATGGTCATTTTTCTGACCGTTGATGTAAGATCCCTAGCTAGTAATACAGTATTTTCATTTTTCTAAAAGTATTTATTTTGAATTACTGATTATTTTTATTTCATCAACTTGATTTGTTATTTTCCTCCTTGAGATTATTTTTATTATTAAATAGTGGGAATTTATTTTTGAGATAGTGAATGGTAATTTGATTGTATGTTGACATTTCTTTTACTAATTATTATTTTATTTCTATTAGTTGTTAATATTATTAGTGGTTACTTCCATTATTATTATTATTCTTTTATTACGATTATTACTTATTTTTATTACTATTATTGATAGATATTATTGGTAGTGGATATTTCTATTATCATTTCGTTGTTAATTATTTTATTATTATTATTGTGTTATTATTATTAATAACATTATTGTTATTATTATGATGTGTCAGTACATTATTTGTTAACTATTAATATTAGTATATGGTTATGAGCATTTTAATTATTATTAGAATTTATTACTATGGTTATTACTAATTAATTATGATTATCTAGTTTTTATTAATTGTTATTGTTTATATATTATAAATATTTATTTTTCTTTTAGCCCAAGGGACCTTAGCTCATAACAATTGTATTTGTCTCTTGTGCTAATTTGAGCCCATTTCCTTATAGCCCAATTGACCCACAAACCCAACACCCTTATATATAATCTCTAACCTAAACTCTATTCTTAACCTAAACCTAATCTATCTACTCCCAATTCCAGCCGCCCTTCATGATCCTACCCTCTCTCCACCTGCGTGGCGCAGCCGCCGCTCCAAAATCGCACAGCACCGCACCCTTCCTCCTCGCGCACATCACTTCTCCAGGCCTACAGCTCCAGAAAGTCCCCGATCCTACCTGCTTTGCAAAACCGTTCAGCAAAGAATTCCACATAACAATGTCAAGACCAAACCTGTATTAACCATCTTTAAACCCTCGAAGGCCCACCACATTCCCCATCTCGCGCAGTCCACGAATCAAAATCAAAAGATCCGACTGGTATCCATTCGTCACCACATTCGGCTTCACCTCCCCATCCGTCAAGAACGAGTCCCAAAAACCCCCATTGGCTGAGAGATTTATTTTGTTGGTAAGGTTTCTTTCCCTCCCACATTCTATATTTTATTTGTTAATGTTTATAGGCATGTAACTATGTCAAACACATTTGAATTCATGTATTTTTTTTTTGTGCTTGGTTGTGTGCGATAAAATCCTACTCCGAGTCATTTTCCGGCTCTCCGCGGGACGCCGTTGATCGACGTCGGCGAGCGCGAACGCACCCCACGCCCTTCGCGGCGAGTTGCTCTATCCAACGACACCCTCCGCGACCCCGGACGCCTCCGTCGGTGCGCCGAAATTCGCCCCGTAGCGTGAGTTTCCCTTTCCCTCTCTTATATATATTAATTTCATGTGTACAAGTATGAACATATAATGTGCATATTTATTAATTTGTCTTTGGTGCATGGCCTTAGTTTGTGCTGTGCCTAAGTGTGAGTTCTCTGACAGGGGTGCGTGAGTTAATATATTTTATGTGTAGTGTTGTAGTAATAAGTGCATTAATATTTAGGTGGGTATATATATTTATAGATGTAGGTATGTATATGTTGGTATATGGGTGTACACGTATCTGTCGATGCGCTCGGGAATAAGTTTAGTGTATATTTATTTGTATGTGTCGGGTTGCTCGGGAGTGTGTGTAGTGTATATTTATATTTATTTGTGTGTTTGATTGAGTGCCACAGCATTTTGGATTTGTTTGGTGAGATCCGGATCCGTTGCAGAACACCCGGACATGATTCGGATTCGTACCGTTGTGGACCCGACACACAGGAGATCCAAAGACCGATACATGGGATGATTCGTAGACCAGTACCGATTCGTGCGGTAAAGACCAGACGACGATTCAGATCCAAAACCGCGTCATTTCAAGTGAGTGTTCGTTCTTGTGTATTTATCGTTATTGATATGCTTTACATGTTGCCTTTATCATTTTATGTGACTTTCCGTTATACTTTGCTAGTTTGATTACTTGTAACAGTTCATGAGACATATATGATTGTCCACTTTATTCATGTAGTTGACATTTGCTTGTATTAGCGGTATTTCATGTGTTGGTAGTTTGTCTCTGTTGGCTTAGACCTAGTTTTGATATACCTTTAGACTTGGACTTGACTCGACCTATTGATTGGATAGATTAAGTACATAGTAGAGCATCATATATAAATATGGATCTTTTATTTGGACATTGAGATATTAAAGATATCATTTCATGAATAGATGATACTATTTCGGACTGGGACTAACTGTAAAGGAACTTGGACTGTATACTAGATTGATCTTATGTTGGATTATGTATTGGTTATTGATAGATGTACATGATTTCTAGAGATGGATATTGGTGGTAATGACTAGACTTATAATGATAGAACTCAGATGCATATTATGATATGTTGTGATACCGAGTGTTGGGACATTATGACTGATCATTAGTAGAAGTGGTGATTGTGAAGACTTGGGAATCAGATTAGATTGTTAGAGTGAGAGAGCTGTGTCTGATTATGGTTATATGTTGGAACAATAATTATTGAATCAGATTACTAGATGTGTAATGGAACTTGATGATTATGGAACTATTGGAATATGAGTTGGTTGTAATAACTTTGGATTGATCTAGACTTATGTTATTTACATAGAATGATGATTAGTAATTAGACCTGACTTTGTTAGTTGAGTATTTGAGGACATATCAGATATGACTGGGTTAGTTGAGTTGTGATTTAGATTGATCTTGAGTTAGAGGTTATCCAGAATCTATGTTCCTTATATTGGAGTCTGACTTGTCATGAGATGAGATTGACGTTGTTGGCATTTGAGATTCATTAGATGATATGTTGTTGATGTTAAATATCAGTGATAGCTATTCTATATTGCAGTTGATTGAGGACATATTGGATGTGCACTTACCTTACTAAAAGATAATGACGATTGGATTGGTACATGAACTTATTCAGAGTTGGACTGAACTTGTGATATAGATGATATTGGATTTACATTCTTTATGATTAAACCTGATATGCATTAAGATGAGTTTGATATATTTCAGGTAGAGGACTTTCTAGACTTGATATTCTTTTATTGGTGATGACTCATTCAGATATTGATATAGACTTGTTCTGATGTTAGAGACTGGGTTACTCAGTGATATGCATATAATTATTGTGAGAGTGAATTAGCGATATCGGTGATTTTATATATATTCAGAGTTTGATAGCTTTTACTATTTGATCTCTGTTATTGGTGACTTGAGGATCAGTGTCTAGACTGTTACTGGTAGTTATGTTCAGATTACTGGAAGTTACTGGGAAATGATTGTTTGACCGTAACCACGGTACAGTTCTATTGTCCATCGTATACACGGTTACTGTTACTGTTACTGTTACTGTTACTGATATTGTTCACCGTGTATACGATTATTGATTGACTGTTACTGTACTGATATTGTTACCGTCCAGTAGCATCCCAGTAATTGAAATGGCATAAGGTATTGATTGTTATTGATGGCATTACCTCACTGACTGTACACTAGACACCTTTCACTGGACCTTGACATATGACTGTATCACTGTTACTTGACATCTGGACTCCTGTACCCGGTACCCATATCCCATGTACTATTGACCTGTTAATAGCACAGTCAAACCGGCGTCCGGCGGTTTGCCGCCTGGTGTCGGGATTGACGAGGATGTATCCCACAATCGTGCTAGCGTCCGGCGGATCTTGAAAGGAACTAAGTGCCACGTGGAGCAAAGTGCCACACCATACACATGGTGGGGGCCACCTCTTGAATCCACGGGGGCCACCTCTAGAATCCTGTTTCCCTCAGAGCAAAGTGCCACACGGAGCAAAGTGCCACACCATACACATGGTGGGGGCCACCTCTTGAATCTGTGGGGGCCACCTCTTGAATCTGTAGGGCTATCTATTGTACGTGACGCCTGGTGTTAGCGTGATATTGCATTCTCAGTGCCTATTAGCATCCACACGCACTTGTATGATGATAACCCTAGGATACATGTTATTTGGTTCTCTTTCCCTATTCGAACAATGATACCCGCATATCGGAGTTCGGATGAGTTCTACTGGATGTGCGGGCTCCAGGGTGAACTGTCGGATGTTGTGGGACGCCGGTGGGAAAGTGACAAAGATAACGTAGAACATTACTGATTGTTATTGAATGAATTGAATGAACACATTGTGTTATACCCTGAATGGTTACCCTGCCTTATGACACATGACTGTATACATGATTGTAACCAGGACCAGACTTATGACCAGACTTGGATACCAGTTTAGTGACATGTGATGGATACCTATTTGACATTGATTGCATATTTACAGTTGTGCCATTTGACTGCTATCTGTATTCATTCTTCATCATATGTGTTACTGTTCAGTTATTTATTGTGTTATTTAGTCTTTCTATCTGCAGTTGTCCTTATTTTTATATATGCACATGGTTTCTTCTGCACGAGCTGTTTTCCCTTTACACACACACTCATTATGGTCGCGTTCTGACGACCCTGGATTTGCACGTCCAGCTATTGGACGATTGTTTCTAATGTGCAGGTGTTTGATGAGGCGGTACGCTTTACGAGGAGCTTGGGTCCTCTCCCTTCGATTCTGGTACAATTGCATTTTATTCTTGTTATTATTATTTGATTCATGTATATCACCCTTGACTTCTATTCAGCTGTCATTTTCTTCCTGTTATTCATTGCTATCATGTGTGGTCTTATATGTATTATTGCAGTGATCATTGATCATCATGGTTTAGTTTATAGCTTGTTCAGGTTAATTTAGGCTTAGCGTATATACGTGGGGTATTTTTCTCGTGTATATACGTCGCCAACTCTCGTCGCGACCCCATTCTCGCGTATTTTGGGAAGCGGGGCGTGACAGGGTTTTCTTGGTATCAGAGCCAGGTTCGACATAAAAGAGAACCTAGTTCCTACCTGTAACCTGAGACAGTTATGTTGACACTGCAATATACATATACTATCCACGTGATAATATTGACTTCATTGGAAATTGATCGTCCTCCCTTTGGAATTCCGTTCTTGATCTGTTGATATTCATGATTCCAATACTTTATTTAGAGTGATTTGGATTTCCATCTTGATTTCATCCTTCCCTTCTATTCTATTTCTTTCCATTCTATCTCTTAGGAGTGGTTACTTCATGTTGAAGCTGGTAGCAGAATCAGAGTAGCGCAGCGAAAGCGTGGTGGATTTATGATGTGTCGAGAAGTGATGTGAAGTTTCTTTGTCTTCTCCTTTGATTTTTGGGATTCTTTTATCATCTCCTGCCTTATTTGAATTTCGAGGACGAAATTTTTAATAAGGTGGGTAGAGTGTAAGATCCCTAGCTAGTAATACAGTATTTTCATTTTTCTAAAAGTATTTATTTTGAATTACTGATTATTTTTATTTCATCAACTTGATTTGTTATTTTCCTCCTTGAGATTATTTTTATTATTAAATAGTGGGAATTTATTTTTGAGATAGTGAATGGTAATTTGATTGTATGTTGACATTTCTTTTACTAATTATTATTTTATTTCTATTAGTTGTTAATATTATTAGTGGTTACTTCCATTATTATTATTATTCTTTTATTACGATTATTACTTATTTTTATTACTATTATTGATAGATATTATTGGTAGTGGATATTTCTATTATCATTTCGTTGTTAATTATTTTATTATTATTATTGTGTTATTATTATTAATAACATTATTGTTATTATTATGATGTGTCAGTACATTATTTGTTAACTATTAATATTAGTATATGGTTATGAGCATTTTAATTATTATTAGAATTTATTACTATGGTTATTACTAATTAATTATGATTATCTAGTTTTTATTAATTGTTATTGTTTATATGTTATAAATATTTATTTTTCTTTTAGCCCAAGGGACCTTAGCTCATAACAATTGTATTTGTCTCTTGTGCTAATTTGAGCCCATTTCCTTATAGCCCAATTGACCCACAAACCCAACACCCTTATATATAATCTCTAACCTAAACTCTATTCTTAACCTAAACCTAATCTATCTACTCCCAATTCCAGCCGCCCTTCATGATCCTACCCTCTCTCCACCTGCGTGGCGCAGCCGCCGCTCCAAAATCGCACAGCACCGCACCCTTCCTCCTCGCGCACATCACTTCTCCAGGCCTACAGCTCCAGAAAGTCCCCGATCCTACCTGCTTTGCAAAACCCGTTCAGCAAAGAATTCCACATCACAATGTCAAGACCAAACCCTGTATTAACCATCTTTAAACCCTCGAAGGCCCACCACATTCCCCATCTCGCGCAGTCCACGAATCAAATCAAAAGATCCGACTGGTATCCATTCGTCACCACATTCGGCTTCACCTCCCCATCCGTCAAGAACGAGTCCCAAAAACCCCCATTGGCTGAGAGATTTATTTTGTTGGTAAGGTTTCTTTCCCTCCCACATTCTATATTTTATTTGTTAATGTTTATAGGCATGTAACTATGTCAAACACATTTGAATTCATGTATTTTTTTTTTGTGCTTGGTTGTGTGCGATAAAATCCTACTCCGAGTCATTTTTCGGCTCTCCGCGGGACGCCGTTGATCGACGTCGGCGAGCGCGAACACACCCCACGCCCTTCGCGGCGAGTTGCTCTATCCAACGACACCCTCCGCGACCCCGGACGCCTCCGTCGGTGCGCCGAAATTCGCCCCGTAGCGTGAGTTTCCCTTTCCCTCTCTTATATATATTAATTTCATGTGTACAAGTATGAACATATAATGTGCATATTTATTAATTTGTCTTTTGGTGCATGGCCTTAGTTTGTGCTGTGCCTAAGTGTGAGTTCTCTGACTGGGGTGCGTGAGTTAATATATTTTATGTGTAGTGTTGTAGTAATAAGTGCATTAATATTTAGGTGGGTATATATATTTATAGATGTAGGTATGTATATGTTGGTATATGGGTGTACACGTATCTGTCGATGCGCTCGGGAATAAGTTTAGTGTATATTTATTTGTATGTGTCGGGTTGCTCGGGAGTGTGTGTAGTGTATATTTATATTTATTTGTGTGTTTGATTGAGTGCCACAGCATTTTGGATTTGTTTGGTGAGATCCGGATCCGTTGCAGAACACCCGGACATGATTCGGATTCGTACCGTTGTGGACCCGACACACAGGAGATCCGAAGACCGATACATGGGATGATTCGTAGACCAGTACCGATTCGTGCGGTAAAGACCAGACGACGATTCAGATCCAAAACCGCGTCATTTCAAGTGAGTGTTCGTTCTTGTGTATTTATCGTTATTGATATGCTTTACATGTTGCCTTTATCATTTTATGTGACTTTCCGTTATACTTTGCTAGTTTGATTACTTGTAACAGTTCATGAGACATATATGATTGTCCACTTTATTCATGTAGTTGACATTTGCTTGTATTAGCGGTATTTCATGTGTTGGTAGTTTGTCTCTGTTGGCTTAGACCTAGTTTTGATATACCTTTAGACTTGGACTTGACTCGACCTATTGATTGGATAGATTAAGTACATAGTAGAGCATCATATATAAATATGGATCTTTTATTTGGACATTGAGATATTAAAGATATCATTTCATGAATAGATGATACTATTTCGGACTGGGACTAACTGTAAAGGAACTTGGACTGTATACTAGATTGATCTTATGTTGGATTATGTATTGGTTATTGATAGATGTACATGATTTCTAGAGATGGATATTGGTGGTAATGACTAGACTTATAATGATAGAACTCAGATGCATATTATGATATGTTGTGATACCGAGTGTTGGGACGTTATGACTGATCATTAGTAGAAGTGGTGATTGTGAAGACTTGGGAATCAGATTAGATTGTTAGAGTGAGAGAGCTGTGTCTGATTTGGTTATATGTTGGAACAATAATTATTGAATCAGATTACTAGATGTGTAATGGAACTTGATGATTATGGAACTATTGGAATATGAGTTGGTTGTAATAACTTTGGATTGATCTAGACTTATGTTATTTACATAGAATGATGATTAGTAATTAGACCTGACTTTGTTAGTTGAGTATTTGAGGACATATCAGATATGACTGGGTTAGTTGAGTTGTGATTTAGATTGATCTTGAGTTAGAGGTTATCCAGAATCTATGTTCCTTATATTGGAGTCTGACTTGTCTTGAGATGAGATTGACGTTGTTGGCATTTGAGATTCATTAAATGATATGTTGTTGATGTTAAATATCAGTGATAGCTATTCTACATTGCAGTTGATTGAGGACATATTGGATGTGCACTTACCTTACTAAAAGATAATGACGATTGGATTGGTACATGAACTTATTCAGAGTTGGACTGAACTTGTGATATAGATGATATTGGATTTACATTCTTTATGATTAAACCTGATATGCATTAAGATGAGTTTGATATATTTCAGGTAGAGGACTTTCTAGACTTGATATTCTTTTATTGGTGATGACTCATTCAGATATTGATATAGACTTGTTCTGATGTTAGAGACTGGGTTACTCAGTGATATGCATATAATTATTGTGAGAGTGAATTAGCGATATCGGTGATTTTATATATATTCAGAGTTTGATAGCTTTTACTATTTGATCTCTGTTATTGGTGACTTGAGGATCAGTGTCTAGACTGTTACTGTTAGTTATGTTCAGATTACTGGAAGTTACTGGGAAATGATTGTTTGACCGTAACCACGGTACAGTTCTATTGTCCATCGTATACACGGTTACTGTTACTGTTACTGTTACTGTTACTGATATTGTTCACCGTGTATACGATTATTGATTGACTGTTACTGTACTGATATTGTTACCGTCCAGTAGCATCCCAGTAATTGAAATGGCATAAGGTATTGATTGTTATTGATGGCATTACCTCACTGACTGTACACTAGACACCTTTCACTGGACCTTGACATATGACTGTATCACTGTTACTTGACATCTGGACTCCTGTACCCGGTACCCATATCCCATGTACTATTGACCTGTTAATAGCACAGTCAAACCGGCGTCCGGCGGTTTGCCGCCTGGTGTCGGGATTGACGAGGATGTAACCCACAGTCGTGCTAGCGTCCGGCGGATCTTGAAAGGAACTAAGTGCCACGTGGAGCAAAGTGCCACACCATACACATGGTGGGGGCTACCTCTTGAATCCACGGGGGCCACCTCTAAAATCCTGTTTCCCTCAGAGCAAAGTGCCACACGGAGCAAAGTGCCACACCATACACATGGTGGGGGCCACCTCTTGAATCTGTGGGGGCCACCTCTTGAATCTGTAGGGCTATCTATTGTACGTGACGCCTGGTGTTAGCGTGATATTGCATTCTCAGTGCCTATTAGCATCCACACGCACTTGTATGATGATAACCCTAGGATACATGTTATTTGGTTCTCTTTCCCTATTCGAACAATGATACCCGCATATCGGAGTTCGGATGAGTTCTACTGGATGTGCGGGCTCCAGGGTGAACTGTCGGATGTTGTGGGACGCCGGTGGGAAAGTGACAAAGATAACGTAGAACATTACTGATTGTTATTGAATGAATTGAATGAACACATTGTGTTATACCCTGAATGGTTACCCCTGCCTTATGACACATGACTGTATACATGATTGTAACCAGGACCAGACTTATGACCAGACTTGGATACCAGTTTAGTGACATGTGATGGATACCTATTTGACATTGATTGCATATTTACAGTTGTGCCATTTGACTGCTATCTGTATTCATGTCTTCATCATATGTGTTACTGTTCAGTTATTTATTGTGTTATTTAGTCTTTCTATCTGCAGTTGTCCTTATTTTTATATATGCACATGGTTTCTTCTGCACGAGCTGTTTCCCCTTTACACACACACTCATTATGGTCGCGTTCTGACGACCCTGGATTTGCACGTCCAGCTATTGGACGATTGTTTCTAATGTGCAGGTGTTTGATGAGGCGGTACGCTTTACGAGGAGCTTGGGTCCTCTCCCTTCGATTCTGGTACAATTGCATTTTATTCTTGTTATTATTATTTGATTCATGTATATCACCCTTGACTTCTATTCAGCTGTCATTTTCTTCCTGTTATTCATTGCTATCATGTGTGGTCTTATATGTATTATTGCAGTGATCATTGATCATCATGGTTTAGTTTATAGCTTGTTCAGGTTAATTTAGGCTTAGCGTATATACGTGGGGTATTTTTCTCGTGTATATACGTCGCCAACTCTCGTCGCGACCCCATTCTCGCGTATTTTGGGAAGCGGGGCGTGACAGGGTTTTCTTGGTATCAGAGCCAGGTTCGACATAAAAGAGAACCTAGTTCCTACCTGTAACCTGAGACAGTTATGTTGACACTGCAATATACATATACTATCCACGTGATAATATTGACTTCATTGGAAATTGATCGTCCTCCCTTTGGAATTCCGTTCTTGATCTGTTGATATTCATGATTCCAATACTTTATTTAGAGTGATTTGGATTTCCATCTTGATTTCATCCTTCCCTTCTATTCTATTTCTTTCCATTCTATCTCTTAGGAGTGGTTACTTCATGTTGAAGCTGGTAGCAGAATCAGAGTAGCGCAGCGAAAGCGTGGTGGATTTATGATGTGTCGAGAAGTGATGTGAAGTTTCTTTGTCTTCTCCTTTGATTTTTGGGATTCTTTTATCATCTCCTGCCTTATTTGAATTTCGAGGACGAAATTTTTAATAAGGTGGGTAGAGTGTAAGATCCCTAGCTAGTAATACAGTATTTTTATTTTCTAAAAGTATTTATTTTGAATTACTGATTATTTTATTTCATCAACTTGATTTGTTATTTTCCTCCTTGAGATTATTTTTATTATTAAATAGTGGGAATTTATTTTTGAGATAGTGAATGGTAATTTGATTGTATGTTGACATTTCTTTTACTAATTATTATTTTATTTCTATTAGTTGTTAATATTATTAGTGGTTACTTCCATTATTATTATTATTCTTTTATTACGATTATTACTTATTTTTATTACTATTATTGATAGATATTATTGGTAGTGGATATTTCTATTATCATTTCGTTGTTAATTATTTTATTATTATTATTGTGTTATTATTATTAATAACATTATTGTTATTATTATGATGTGTCAGTACATTATTTGTTAACTATTAATATTAGTATATGGTTATGAGCATTTTAATTATTATTAGAATTTATTACTATGGTTATTACTAATTAATTATGATTATCTAGTTTTTATTAATTGTTATTGTTTATATGTTATAAATATTTATTTTTCTTTTAGCCCAAGGGACCTTAGCTCATAACAATTGTATTTGTCTCTTGTGCTAATTTGAGCCCATTTCCTTATAGCCCAATTGACCCACAAACCCAACACCCTTATATATAATCTCTAACCTAAACTCTATTCTTAACCTAAACCTAATCTATCTACTCCAATTCCAGCCGCCCTTCATGATCCTACCCTCTCTCCACCTGCGTGGCGCAGCCGCCGCTCCAAAATCGGACAGCACCGCACCCTTCCTCCTCGCGCACATCACTTCTCCAGGCCTACAGCTCCAGAAAGTCCCCGATCCTACCTGCTTTGCAAACCCGTTCAGCAAAGAATTCCACATCACAATGTCAAGACCAAACCCTGTATTAACCATCTTTAAACCCTCGAAGGCCCACCACATTCCCCATCTCGCGCAGTCCACGAATCAAAATCAAAAGATCCGACTGGTATCCATTCGTCACCACATTCGGCTTCACCTCCCCATCCGTCAAGAACGAGTCCCAAAAACCCCCATTGGCTGAGAGATTTATTTTGTTGGTAAGGTTTCTTTCCCTCCCACATTCTATATTTTATTTGTTAATGTTTATAGGCATGTAACTATGTCAAACACATTTGAATTCATGTATTTTTTTTTTTGTGCTTGGTTGTGTGCGATAAAATCCTACTCCGAGTCATTTTCCGGCTCTCCGCGGGACGCCGTTGATCGACGTCGGCGAGCGCGAACGCACCCCACGCCCTTCGCGGCGAGTTGCTCTATCCAACGACACCCTCCGCGACCCCGGACGCCTCTGTCGGTGCGCCGAAATTCGCCCCGTAGCGTGAGTTTCCCTTTCCCTCTCTTATATATATTAATTTCATGTGTACAAGTATGAACATATAATGTGCATATTTATTAATTTGTCTTTTGGTGCATGGCCTTAGTTTGTGCTGTGCCTAAGTGTGAGTTCTCTGACTGGGGTGCGTGAGTTAATATATTTTATGTGTAGTGTTGTAGTAATAAGTGCATTAATATTTAGGTGGGTATATATATTTATAGATGTAGGTATGTATATGTTGGTATATGGGTGTACACGTATCTGTCGATGCGCTCGGGAATAAGTGTAGTGTATATTTATTTGTATGTGTCGGGTTGCTCGAGAGTGGTGTAGTGTATATTTATATTTATTTGTGTGTTTGATTGAGTGCCACAGCATTTTGGATTTGTTTGGTGAGATCCGGATCCGTTGCAGAACACCCGGACATGATTCGGATTCGTACCGTTGTGGACCCGACACACAGGAGATCCGAAGACCGATACATGGGATGATTCGTAGACCAGTACCGATTCGTGCGGTAAAGACCAGACGACGATTCAGATCCAAAACCGCGTCATTTCAAGTGAGTGTTCGTTCTTGTGTATTTATCGTTATTGATATGCTTTACATGTTGCCTTTATCATTTTATGTGACTTTCCGTTATACTTTGCTAGTTTGATTACTTGTAACAGTTCATGAGACATATATGATTGTCCACTTTATTCATGTAGTTGACATTTGCTTGTATTAGCGGTATTTCATGTGTTGGTAGTTTGTCTCTGTTGGCTTAGACCTAGTTTTGATATACCTTTAGACTTGGACTTGACTCGACCTATTGATTGGATAGATTAAGTACATAGTAGAGCATCATATATAAATATGGATCTTTTATTTGGACATTGAGATATTAAAGATATCATTTCATGAATAGATGATACTATTTCGGACTGGGACTAACTGTAAAGGAACTTGGACTGTATACTAGATTGATCTTATGTTGGATTATGTATTGGTTATTGATAGATGTACATGATTTCTAGAGATGGATATTGGTGGTAATGACTAGACTTATAATGATAGAACTCAGATGCATATTATGATATGTTGTGATACGAGTGTTGGGACATTATGACTGATCATTAGTAGAAGTGGTGATTGTGAAGACTTGGGAATCAGATTAGATTGTTAGAGTGAGAGAGCTGTGTCTGATTATGGTTATATGTTAGAACAATAATTATTGAATCAGATTACTAGATGTGTAATGGAACTTGATGATTATGGAACTATTGGAATATGAGTTGGTTGTAATAACTTTGGATTGATCTAGACTTATGTTATTTACATAGAATGATGATTAGTAATTAGACCTGACTTTGTTAGTTGAGTATTTGAGGACATATCAGATATGACTGGGTTAGTTGAGTTGTGATTTAGATTGATCTTGAGTTAGAGGTTATCCAGAATCTATGTTCCTTATATTGGAGTCTGACTTGTCATGAGATGAGATTGACGTTGTTGGCATTTGAGATTCATTAGATGATATGTTGTTGATGTTAAATATCAGTGATAGCTATTCTATATTGCAGTTGATTGAGGACATATTGGATGTGCACTTACCTTACTAAAAGATAATGACGATTGGATTGGTACATGAACTTATTCAGAGTTGGACTGAACTTGTGATATAGATGATATTGGATTTACATTCTTTATGATTAAACCTGATATGCATTAAGATGAGTTTGATATATTTCAGGTAGAGGACTTTCTAGACTTGATATTCTTTTATTGGTGATGACTCATTCAGATATTGATATAGACTTGTTCTGATGTTAGAGACTGGGTTACTCAGTGATATGCATATAATTATTGTGAGAGTGAATTAGCGATATCGGTGATTTTATATATATTCAGAGTTTGATAGCTTTTACTATTTGATCTCTGTTATTGGTGACTTGAGGATCAGTGTCTAGACTGTTACTGTTAGTTATGTTCAGATTACTGGAAGTTACTGGGAAATGATTGTTTGACCGTAACCACGGTACAGTTCTATTGTCCATCGTATACACGGTTACTGTTACTGTTACTGTTACTGTTACTGTTATTGTTCACCGTGTATACGATTATTGATTGACTGTTACTGTACTGATATTGTTACCGTCCAGTAGCATCCCAGTATTGAAATGGCATAAGGTATTGATTGTTATTGATGGCATTACCTCACTGACTGTACACTAGACACCTTTCACTGGACCTTGACATATGACTGTATCACTGTTACTTGACATCTGGACTCCTGTACCGGTACCCATATCCCATGTACTATTGACCTGTTAATAGCACAGTCAAACCGGCGTCCGGCGGTTTGCCGCCTGGTGTCGGGATTGACGAGGATGTATCCCACAATCGTGCTAGCGTCCGGCGGATCTTGAAAGGAACTAAGTGCCACGTGGAGCAAAGTGCCACACCATACACATGGTGGGGGCCACCTCTTGAATCCACGGGGGCCACCTCTAGAATCCTGTTTCCCTCAGAGCAAAGTGCCACACGGAGCAAAGTGCCACACCATACACATGGTGGGGCCACCTCTTGAATCTGTGGGGGCCACCTCTTGAATCTGTAGGGCTATCTATTGTACGTGACGCCTGGTGTTAGCGTGATATTGCATTCTCAGTGCCTATTAGCATCCACACGCACTTGTATGATGATAACCCTAGGATACATGTTATTTGGTTCTCTTTCCCTATTCGAACAATGATACCCGCATATCGGAGTTCGGATGAGTTCTACTGGATGTGCGGGCTCCAGGGTGAACTGTCGGATGTTGTGGGACGCCGGTGGGAAAGTGACAAAGATAACGTAGAACATTACTGATTGTTATTGAATGAATTGAATGAACACATTGTGTTATACCCTGAATGGTTACCCCTGCCTTATGACACATGACTGTGTACATGATTGTAACCAGGACCAGACTTATGACCAGACTTGGATACCAGTTTAGTGACATGTGATGGATACCTATTTGACATTGATTGCATATTTACAGTTGTGCCATTTGACTGCTATCTGTATTCATGTCTTCATCATATGTGTTACTGTTCAGTTATTTATTGTGTTATTTAGTCTTTCTATCTGCAGTTGTCCTTATTTTTATATATGCACATGGTTTCTTCTGCACGAGCTGTTTCCCCTTTACACACACACTCATTATGGTCGCGTTCTGACGACCCTGGATTTGCACGTCCAGCTATTGGACGATTGTTTCTAATGTGCAGGTGTTTGATGAGGCGGTACGCTTTACGAGGAGCTTGGGTCCTCTCCCTTCGATTCTGGTACAATTACATTTTATTCTTGTTATTATTATTTGATTCATGTATATCACCCTGACTTCTATTCAGCTGTCATTTTCTTCCTGTTATTCATTGCTATCATGTGTGGTCTTATATGTATTATTACAGTGATCATTGATCATCATGGTTTAGTTTATAGCTTGTTCAGGTTAATTTAGGCTTAGCGTATATACGTGGGGTATTTTTCTCGTGTATATACGTCGCCAACTCTCGTCGCGACCCCATTCTCGCGTATTTTGGGAAGCGGGGCGTGACAGGGTTTTCTTGGTATCAGAGCCAGGTTCGACATAAAAGAGAACCTAGTTCCTACCTGTAACCTGAGACAGTTATGTTGACACTGCAATATACATATACTATCCACGTGATAATATTGACTTCATTGAAATTGATCGTCCTCCCTTTGGAATTCCGTTCTTGATCTGTGATATTCATGATTCCATACTTCATTTAGAGTGATTTGGATTTCCATCTTGATTTCATCCTTCCCTTCTATTCTATTTCTTTCCATTCTATCTCTTAGGAGTGGTTACTTCATGTTGAAGCTGGTAGCAGAATCAGAGTAGCGCAGCGAAAGCGTGGTGGATTTATGATGTGTCGAGAAGTGATGTGAAGTTTCTTTGTCTTCTCCTTTGATTTTTGGGATTCTTTTATCATCTCCTGCCTTATTTGAATTTCGAGGACGAAATTTTTAATAAGGTGGGTAGAGTGTAAGATCCCTAGCTAGTAATACAGTATTTTTATTTTTCTAAAAGTATTTATTTTGAATTACTGATTATTTTTATTTCATCAACTTGATTTGTTATTTTCCTCCTTGAGATTATTTTTATTATTAAATAGTGGGAATTTATTTTTGAGATAGTGAATGGTAATTTGATTGTATGTTGACATTTCTTTTACAATTATTATTTTATTTCTATTAGTTGTTAATATTATTAGTGGTTACTTCCATTATTATTATTATTCTTTTATTACGATTATTACTTATTTTTATTACTATTATTGATAGATATTATTGGTAGTGGATATTTCTATTATCATTTCATTGTTAATTATTTTATTATTATTATTGTGTTATTATTATTAATAACATTATTGTTATTATTATGATGTGTCAGTACATTATTTGTTAACTATTAATATTAGTATATGGTTATGAGCATTTTAATTATTATTAGAATTTATTACTATGGTTATTACTAATTAATTATGATTATCTAGTTTTTATTAATTGTTATTGTTTATATGTTATAAATATTTATTTTTCTTTTAGCCCAAGGGACCTTAGCTCATAACAATTGTATTTGTCTCTTGTGCTAATTTGAGCCCATTTCCTTATAGCCCAATTGACCCACAAACCCAACACCCTTATATATAATCTCTAACCTAAACTCTATTCTTAACCTAAACCTAATCTATCTACTCCCAATTCCAGCCGCCCTTCATGATCCTACCCTCTCTCCACCTGCGTGGCGCAGCCGCCGCTCCAAAATCGCACAGCACCGCACCCTTCCTCCTCGCGCACATCACTTCTCCAGGCCTACAGCTCCAGAAAGTCCCCGATCCTACCTGCTTTGCAAAACCCGTTCAGCAAAGAATTCCACATCACAATGTCAAGACCAAACCCTGTATTAACCATCTTTAAACCCTCGAAGGCCCACCACATTCCCCATCTCGCGCAGTCCACGAATCAAAATCAAAAGATCCGACTGGTATCCATTCGTCACCACATTCGGCTTCACCTCCCCATCCGTCAAGAACGAGTCCCAAAAACCCCCATTGGCTGAGAGATTTATTTTGTTGGTAAGGTTTCTTTCCCTCCCACATTCATATTTTATTTGTTAATGTTTATAGGCATGTAACTATGTCAAACACATTTGAATCATGTATTTTTTTTTTTGTGCTTGGTTGTGTGCGATAAAATCCTACTCCGAGTCATTTTCCGGCTCTCCGCGGGACGCCGTTGATCGACGTCGGCGAGCGCGAACGCACCCCACGCCCTTCGCGGCGAGTTGCTCTATCCAACGACACCCTCCGCGACCCCGGACGCCTCTGTCGGTGCGCCGAAATTCGCCCCGTAGCGTGAGTTTCCCTTTCCCTCTCTTATATATATTAATTTCATGTGTACAAGTATGAACATATAATGTGCATATTTATTAATTTGTCTTTTGGTGCATGGCCTTAGTTTGTGCTGTGCCTAAGTGTGAGTTCTCTGACTGGGGTGCGTGAGTTAATATATTTTATGTGTAGTGTTGTAGTAATAAGTGCATTAATATTTAGGTGGTATATATATTTATAGATGTAGGTATGTATATGTTGGTATATGGGTGTACACGTATCTGTCGATGCGCTCGGGAATAAGTTTAGTGTGTATTTATTTGTATGTGTCGGGTTGCTCGGGAGTGTGTGTAGTGTATATTTATATTTATTTGTGTGTTTGATTGAGTGCCACAGCATTTTGGATTTGTTTGGTGAGATCCGGATCCGTTGCAGAACACCCGAACATGATTCGGATTCGTACCGTTGTGGACCCGACACACAGGAGATCCGAAGACCGATACATGGGATGATTCGTAGACCAGTACCGATTCGTGCGGTAAAGACCAGACGACGATTCAGATCCAAAACCGCGTCATTTCAAGTGAGTGTTCGTTCTTGTGTATTTATCGTTATTGATATGCTTTACATGTTGCCTTTATCATTTTAATGTGACTTTCCGTATACTTTGCTAGTTTGATTACTTGTAACAGTTCATGAGACATATATGATTGTCCACTTTATTCATGTAGTTGACATTTGCTTGTATTAGAGGTATTTCATGTGTTGGTAGTTTGTCTCTGTTGGCTTAGACCTAGTTTTGATATACCTTTAGACTTGGACTTGACTCGACCTATTGATTGGATAGATTAAGTACATAGTAGAGCATCATATATAATATGGATCTTTTATTTGGACATTGAGATATTAAAGATATCATTTCATGAATAGATGATACTATTTCGGATGGGACTAACTGTAAAGGAACTTGGACTGTATACTAGATTGATCTTATGTTGGATTATGTATTGGTTATTGATAGATGTACATGATTTCTAGAGATGGATATTGGTGGTAATGACTAGACTTATAATGATAGAACTCAGATGCATATTATGATATGTTGTGATACCGAGTGTTGGGACATTATGGACTGATCATTAGTAGAAGTGGTGATTGTGAAGACTTGGGAATCAGATTAGATTGTTAGAGTGAGAGAGCTGTGTCTGATTATGGTTATATGTTGGAACAATAATTATTGAATCAGATTACTAGATGTGTAATGGAACTTGATGATTATGGAACTATTGGAATATGAGTTGGTTGTAATAACTTTGGATTGATCTAGACTTATGTTATTTACATAGAATGATGATTAGTAATTAGACCTGACTTTGTTAGTTGAGTATTTGAGGACATATCAGATATGACTGGTTAGTTGAGGTGATTTAGATTGATCTTGAGTTAGAGGTTATCCAGAATCTATGTTCCTTATATTGGAGTCTGACTTGTCTTGAGATGAGATTGACGTTGTTGGCATTTGAGATTCATTAGATGATATGTTGTTGATGTTAAATATCAGTGATAGCTATTCTATATTGCAGTTGATTGAGGACATATTGGATGTGCACTTACCTTACTAAAAGATAATGACGATTGGATTGGTACATGAACTTATTCAGAGTTGGAGTGAACTTGTGATATAGATGATATTGGATTTACATTCTTTATGATTAAACCTGATATGCATTAAGATGAGTTTGATATATTTCAGGTAGAGGACTTTCTAGACTTGATATTCTTTTATTGGTGATGACTCATTCAGATATTGATATAGACTTGTTCTGATGTTAGAGACTGGGTTACTCAGTGATATGCATATAATTATTGTGAGAGTGAATTAGCGATATCGGTGATTTTATATATATTCAGAGTTTGATAGCTTTTACTATTTGATCTCTGTTATTGGTGACTTGAGGATCAGTGTCTAGACTGTTACTGTTAGTTAGTTCAGATTACTGGAAGTTACTGGAAAATGATTGTTTGACCGTAACCACGGTACAGTTCTATTGTCCATCGTATACACGTTACTGTTACTGTTACTGTTACGTTATTGTTCACCGTGTATACGATTATTGATTGACTGTTACTGTACTGATATTGTTACCGTCCAGTAGCATCCCAGTAATTGAAATGGCATAAGGTATTGATTGTTATTGATGGCATTACCTCACTGACTGTACACTAGACACCTTTCACTGGACCTTGACATATGACTGTATCACTGTTACTTGACATCTGGACTCCTGTACCCGGTACCCATATCCCATGTACTATTGACCT
Organism: Agave tequilana; assembly: GCA_038442645.1. Classification (NCBI taxonomy): domain Eukaryota; kingdom Viridiplantae; phylum Streptophyta; class Magnoliopsida; order Asparagales; family Asparagaceae; genus Agave; species Agave tequilana. Next base: position 153,725 of record JAVJIF010011455.1, read on the forward strand.
GTTAATAGCACAGTCAAACCGGCGTCCGGCGGTTTGCCGCCTGGTGTCGGGATTGACGAGGATGTATCCCACAATCGTGCTAGCGTCCGGCGGATCTTGAAAGGAACTAAGTGCCACGTGGAGCAAAGTGCCACACCATACACATGGTGGGGGCCACCTCTTGAATCCACGGGGGCCACCTCTTGAATCCTGTTTCCCTCAGAGCAAAGTGCCACACGGAGCAAAGTGCACACCATACACATGGTGGGGGCCACCTCTTGAATCTGTGGGGTCCACCTCTTGAATCTGTAGGGCTATCTATTGTACGTGACGCCTGGTGTTAGCGTGATATTGCATTCTCAGTGCCTATTAGCATCCACACGCACTTGTATGATGATAACCCTAGGATACATGTTATTTGGTTCTCTTTCCCTATTCGAACAATGATACCCGCATATCGGAGTTCGGATGAGTTCTACTGGATGTGCGGGCTCCAGGGTGAACTGTCGGATGTTGTGGGACGCCGGTGGGAAAGTGACAAAGATAACGTAGAACATTACTGATTGTTATTGAATGAATTGAATGAACACATTGTGTTATACCCTGAATGGTTACCCCTGCCTTATGACACATGACTGTATACATGATTGTAACCAGGACCAGACTTATGACCAGACTTGGATACCAGTTTAGTGACATGTGATGGATACCTATTTGACATTGATTGCATATTTACAGTTGTGCCATTTGACTGCTATCTGTATTCATGTCTTCATCATATGTGTTACTGTTCAGTTATTTATTGTGTTATTTAGTCTTTCTATCTGCAGTTGTCCTTATTTTTATATATGCACATGGTTTCTTCTGCACGAGCTGTTTCCCCTTTACACACACACTCATTATGGTCGCGTTCTGACGACCCTGGATTTGCACGTCCAGCTATTGGACGATTGTTTCTAATGTGCAGGTGTTTGATGAGGCGGTACGCTTTACGAGGAGCTTGGGTCCTCTCCCTTCGATTCTGGTACAATTGCATTTTATTCTTGTTATTATTATTTGATTCATGTATATCACCCTTGACTTCTATTCAGCTGTCATTTTCTTCCTGTTATTCATTGCTATCATGTGTGGTCTTATATGTATTATTGCAGTGATCATTGATCATCATGGTTTAGTTTATAGCTTGTTCAGGTTAATTTAGGCTTAGCGTATATACGTGGGTATTTTTCTCATGTATATACGTCGCCGACTCTCGTCGCGACCCCATTCTCGCGTATTTTAGGAAGCGGGGCGTGACAGTTGAGCCTCCAGTCGACCGCCCGGTCGACCAGCCAACAGTCATTTTCTGACCGAGCCTCTGGTCGACCGCCCGATCGACCGGCCAACGGTCATTTTTCTAACCGTTGAACCTCCGCCCGGTCGACCGGCCAACACCCGAGAGTGGGGTGCTTTTAGTCGGTCGACCGTGCGGTCGACCGGCTGAGAAGGCTGGCCATGTGCACATTCTCGTGCACATCGGTCGACCATCCGGTCAACCGATCACTGGTCCCCGCCAGTGAAGTCTGGCAGAGAAATTCTGGGATTGATAACTTAGGTATTTTAACTCCAATAAAATCTCATAAAATCATATAAATTTCACAAAAATAAGTTCTTGTAAGATCTTTGAATATGTGTGATCAGAAATCAACACATATTACAAACTATTTGAACTATTTTTGTAATATAGAATTAGGCTTAAACACAAAATTCGTATTTTTTAAAACTTGAATTTTGAAAAGAAAATTCATTTTCTCTAAAACTTGCATAAATACAAAAACATGATATTGAAACAAACTTGAAGCATATTGTATATGGATAGAATCTAATATACATGTAAGATATATATCTATGTTTTTGATATGAAATCCAAAATCGATTAAATCGAAACCAATATGTTGAAACTTGTGTGTCTGTGTGTGTGAACTTGAGCGTATCAACACTGTCTACCTTTACATAAGATCTAAACATAAACTAAACAAACTGAAGTCTTCTTACCGATCTTTATCTTCAAGACGACTCGATCCAAGCACGATCCAAAGAGCTTGACTTAAACCGAGTGCTAGATGCGATCTTGACGCGCAAGCTCTTGAATCAACACGTGTTAGCTCTAAAAACTCTTTTGTTGAAGCTAATCACCTACTAAGATCTTGATCAAATATCTGAGACTTATTAAACACAAGGTCATTAGTACTATAACTACTTAAGTTAATCATCATCAAAACTAGAGTGATGGGCCTTTGGGTCAACAATAGCATGTCAAGTGATAATGCATCAGCTGTCAAGTGATACAGACAGGTGTCAAGAAATAACATGTCAAGTGTTAATATAACAAATATGTACATGGCAAGTGATAGAGAATAATTGAGCACAATCAAGCAGAGCTGACTAAGCTAGAGGCACGGACAACGAACAATGTTTAATCACTAAAGCGCTTGGCGAAGTTACCGGGAGACTCATCTTAAAGTGCGAGTAAAAAATCTAACAACATCTCGCCTAGACGCATCTAGTGGTAAAGAGCTGAGCGCTAAGCATACTTACCAGGCTAGCTGATAGACCTGATGGTCTAAGCACATTTCTCTTTTGAGGAAATGGGTGAGAGAGCCCGGAGGCTAAAGTACGCTCAGGGTCTAAACGCACTCTCGGTAACTACCACGAAAACCTATAAGGGTGCGGCCTAAAAACCAATTGGGTAGCTTGCCAAGTGGGCAAAAACCCAGATCAGTACAAAAGTACCTACATGAGATGTTAGTACCATATGAGCATACATATAAGCATGATAATATTTAGACTATCGTGGAGTGGTGAAGCCCGGAGGTTAAGTGGAAAGCCCGGAGGGTAAACGCAACCCGAAGGTTGGGTATTAAAATCTCGGAGGCTGAACGCAGTCCGGAGGCTTGGTATAGTACCAGCAGAAGTGTTAGTGTCGAACATATGCATATGATAAAGCAGTAATAGACCTCACAGGCATGGCATATGTAAGTAAATTACTCTACTACAAGCATTCGTCATAGACATATACATGTACAATACTGGACACTCTACCACATACAAATACAAGGCACCACCCAATACAAAACACAGTCAAACACAAATAAAATACATGTAAATCTGATGAAGCAGGGAAACCAAAACGAGACAAGGACACTTGCCTAAATCTCTGAAAATGCCGCGTGAAATCTTGGAGTCCAAAACAAGTGAGCACGCCACAAAATATATTAAAATATAAATATATATATTTAGAGAGAGAATAAGAGAGAGGAGGGAGAAAGAGATAGGGAAAAAGAGAGAGACATCTGGAGAGAGAAACATCTAGAGAGAGAAGGAGAGAGCTAATGAGAGAAAATCTAGAGAGAGAAACAAAGAGAGTTAGAGGAGGAGTTCTAGAGAGAGAATAGGAGAGAGAGAAATGGAGAGAGGGAAAGAGAGGTAGTAGAGAGAGGGAGACGGGTAGAGAGAGTCAAAAGGGGGGAGAGAAGAGTGGGGGGCTGCTGCCCCTTCACTTCTGGTCACGGCCTGGCTGTGCCAGGCCTGTCCTCATGTCCAGCCCTGGACGCACGGCCAGGGCGCTAGAGGGCAACGCTGTCAACCACCCAAGGAGGG